>REGO01000829.1:546468-558487 GCA_010120015.1 Rhombomys opimus
ATCTTCATTGAGTTCCTGTTAGAAATAGTCCTTGTTCCCCTCACTTTGGTGTAATTCTTTTACCAACATTATCTTGACTAATTCTGTATAAAATTATTGAGTAACAAGTAAGTAAAATATAATTACTGAATTTTTAACTCATGAACTAAATTTTAAAATATTTAACAATAGCATTATTCATTCTTGTTCTAATAAACAAACGAAAATCTGAACCAATTCTGTTTCTGAAAAAGTAGAGGGATAGATAACGTCATCACCCCGCAGCAGGCCTGGGTTGGCCCAGAGGGCAGGAGAACCGGCCTCACCTCTCACCTCCTGCAGCACCCGGGGGAGCAGGCCAAGCACCTTGCCTGGGAAGCCTGGTGGAACTGACCCTGGTGACATGCGTGCAGGAGAGCCAAGTTGAGGGTGTGAGACCAGGGCCACTGTCCTCGGTGCTGCTGGCACAGGGAAGCAGGTGGACTGACCAGCTCAGCTTCCACTTGCCCAAATCCAGGTTCCCAGTTGGCCCACCCAAATCCACCCCATTTATCAACTGTTGGAGCAGGTGAAGGGGCCGGTTCTGCAGATCTAAAGCTGCGGGATTTTACAACAGGGTATCTGAGAGGAGTCCCTATGAGGATCCAGCGTTGATTGCGCAGCAGAAGCCAGAGGCCTCGAACCACACCAATGACTCAGGGCAATGGATGTGAGCAAGCAAAGACCTGTGGACAAAGAGTGCACCATGCGATACACTGTGTCACACGACAGCTTCCAAGGAAAGATGTTTGTTTGGGTTTGATGTTGTTTTGTTTTGGGGGGACTTTTTTTCTTTCCTTCTCCTCACCCCCACCCTATTTGGAGGTTGCAAGGGAAGAGAGCAGACAGGACGAGACAGGGAGAGTACCAGGTAAGTACCAGAGGTGCAAGCACAGTAAGATGGGGAGCTATTCGAGGGTTCTAAGATGCTATTTTACATTCTTAGCTTTTTGAGTTTATAGAGACTAGTGTTCTGCTAAGCAAATAAATTCTAATTTTTTTTCATTTATTATCACAAAAATTCCTGATGTTTTACTTAGTTACATAAAATAAAATTTTGTGAAGAAATCAGGTTTTAGGTTATTCTTGGGGAACAAACAAAGGAATAATTTTTAAAAATTCTATGTTTAAATCAAATATTTCAAAGTTATCAGAAAATGCGATCCTAGTTTTTGGACATTGCTCAATAGGCACATTATATAAGCACCATCAAAGTGTGCAGGCTGGTGTTCTGAACACTCCCGACCTCCATGCTGAAGGCAATCTGCCAAACTGGCTGTGTATTTCTAGAAAACACCTGTATTTTTCACTTTTTATCTCTCCGGCGGAATGCCCATGAGCCTTACTCTGGGATGGAATCTCATGCAAACCCTCCAAGTGTGCAGTTCCTGTCTGACCTGACTGGACGGCAGTTTAGGGACACACTCTGAGAGACCTGTTCAGCATCTGCTATAGACAGCTGTTAGCTAGAATCGGGGCGCATCGTCCAAGTCATAGACAATTTTACATCATGTTGCTGGGTAAAATGCAATAGAACACAGGTAAAATACCTGAGAAAATAATGCTTTCTTCTACTACTGAAACTAATTAGAGATTTGAGTTGATTTTCTAAAATAAATCTTTTTTTCAATCTAGCACTGCATGCTGGAGAATTGGGCACAGATGACTGCTGTCAGATTTTAATTTTTCTATTATAGTTGTCATGGAGGCAAGAGCTGAGTCATACAATCAAAGGCAGAAAGCTGAAACACTGATGCGAACAGTAAAGAAGGTAAGTGCATGGGGACATGGAGGAGTTGTGTGGGGGACAGCGAGGGCACACATGTATTTTTTGTACTCACATGGAAATAGGCATTGAGTTATCTTTTGCAGGAGTCCCGCAACACATGGAAAAATCATTCACAAACCTTCTTTTTATGCATGGATTTCTAATAAGCCTATAACTCCAGGGCAGAGTACTCTGTTGTTTATGTTTGGTGAGTAAGAGTTTTCTCGTTTAAATCTGAGTAAATACAATTTCATGCATTGAAATATCAAATGCAGTGTCATTAAATGCACATGGAATTTCATATTTTTTCCATACCCCCCCAATTATATCAGTTAAAGTAAGATAACAAGTATTAGGATTATTCAGCATAACAGAAGATTCACGAGATAGTTGTTCTCATTTTTAATACTGTAACCAAATTTTAGAATCATGTATCAAATGTCAACCTTCTGTTGATTTGCTACGCATTATTCTTGTTCCTACAAACCATAAACAGTGTTTTGATAATATCAGTTTTTATTTAATTTTAATTAATAGTTTTTGATATTTATGTTGCAAATTAATCTCTCTATGCTATTATTATAAAACAAAGAAATGATCATAATGGACTCAATAAAAGAATACTTCAATATTTCTGTATTCAGCAGATCCAGGCAGAGTGGTTTTTCAATGTTTACATGTACAAACTATTTTAGAGTTACTTTGATGTTTTAGAGTAAATAATACTTGTCATTTTGATGACTTTTTGGGATATCTTTCCAAGAATAAGATTACAATAAGTCAGTTCAGAGTTACACAGAACAAAGTGAAATTTGAAACAGAAAAACAGAAAATAAAACAGGTAGATAGACAGGTTGAGAGCCTCCGAAGAAAAGAGGCCGAGGCGAAGAAACAACGCTCTAATTCCCAATGACTTTCATTTTACATTTGTCATTATTTTTGTGCATATGCTATATATTTATTTCTATTTTAATTTTTTGAGATTATAATATCACTACACTACTTCTTGCTGTTCCCTAATATTCTTTATTTTATTCCTGGGCTTATTATATGATATCATATGATTACATCATTTCCTGTATACTTTTCTCCCTTCACACCCTCCTTGCTTTCTCTTAGTTTCACGGGCTATTTTCATCAGTTGCTGCTGCGTACATATGTACATATATGTGCTGATTATTTACAGTGTCATTCCATCACTCTATGGATAAGCACTTCCACAACAACACATCAGAGGTTATTTTATGTCAATGAAGGTCATTAATGTTTAGCTCTCAGATTTCCTAATTGCTGCTAAAACTGCTTGTGGATCTGGAAACCATAGAAGAGAAGCTCAAATAACACATCTTAATCTTAATTTTCTAGTCAATTCTTTTCTATCGGTTTCTAGTAAATTTCTCTTAGATTTTTTTGCTAATAATCAATATTTTAAAATTAATTTTCCTTCCTTTTTTACATATGTTAAAATGACATTTTCTTTTCATTGAGAAGTTGGATTTACTTTTTATTAAAAATAATCCTAGTCCAAACCTAATATTGATTTAGGACAAAGGATCTGTGGAGGCTGTACACACACGTCCATCTGAAAGTCCAAGTCATGAGAATAAATATTTATTACTCCTTTATTTTTATGAGTGCTGGTAACCAATAAAATTCCAAGAAATGTTAATAGTAATCATAGTACATGTTTAATTTGTCTAGTTTAAAGGACCATTCAATCACATAAAATGTAATTAAAATAACAGGTATGAAGTTCTACAGAAACAGCTGTTATTATAATTCATTAATGTAGAAACTAAAAATGGTCATTACAGAGCATTCATATGACAGATTTAATAATATTTATGGTGTATAAAATTGAAAAGTAGGGGTAAGGGGAATTTTCCAGATTTCATGTGTGCAATATTAAAAACCCCACCGAACCTGAAGCTTAGAGAGGAACTGTCACACTCTCTGTGCCGACGGCCCATGACTCAGGGTGCAGGCCTCTCAGTTGCTGCTCAGCACATGCTTGTCTGCTTCCTCTCAGGAGGAGCACGGACTAACCATCTGGAACTATAAGCAAGCCCCATCTAACTGCTCTGGTTTGTAACGGTTGCCTTGGTCATTTTGTCTCTTTGCAGGACCAGGACAGCACTAGGACAGCTTTCATTAGCAGAGCAATATGAGCTCTGGACCTGGACATAGAAGAGAAGTTGCCAATTATAATCTAACTAGAAAATAATTTGATTGTTACTAAGCTCTAATATGAATACATTTTGAGGTCAGTCTGGTCTATAATGAAACCTTGTATCAAATTTTTTTTATTTTATTGATTAGTGCTTTTGTTGCATTTATAACTTTTTCTGAATCTTCAAATGAAATAATAGATGTAATGGTTTTCAAAAGCAATGAATGTAAAAATAATAGTTAATGTTCTGGAAGTAGCTCTGTAATAGAGTGCTTCTCTAGCATGGAAGGCATTGGTTTCATGCCTCAGCAGAGCAGTGTTCAAGGCCATCTCTGCAGGTCCTAGGAAGACAGACCTTGAGCTTGTCTTGGTCAGGTAGGCACGTAGGGTATCAGATGGATTGGTCCTCAGAGCCAGATGTGTAACACTGATAGTTAGTGCTGGGAACAGTCACTGTGAGTCTGTCTATGAACCAGGCAGGTATTTAAAGGGTCTGACCACAGGCTAGTAAGCCAAAGAAGAGAAGAGTCCATACTTCTTAGCTTTTCTTGCTCTTTGTTTGTTTGTTTGCTTCTCTCTTTGAATAATACACTAACAGCATTTAAAACAAAGCAGGGCTCAGGTTGGCCCGTATTAATGAAACAGTGGAATATGTCAATAGCAGACTGCTGGAAAACTAGGCTGTATATCATGTACCATATTCTATTGGAAGTACAGACTCAAATTTTTTTTACATAAAAATTTCTAGAGAGACAAACATGAATGAAACTGCAATAAAAAGACTGACAAAATACCTAGATCTCGGTGTGTACATGAGATCACATGTTAGTTAACAAGCCTCAAAAGGGTTCAGGGAACAGTGACTTCAAACACAGTGCAAACCAAAGTACAAGACAGCGGCCAGGCAGATGTCAGGACAGGAGTGTGCCCATTGCCGCAGAGAAAGCTGTCCTAAGGAAGTACAGCTAGCTGAGGGTAAATGAAGGAAAATACATATACATTTCCGCAGAAAAACTCAACAAAGACATACAAACTATCTTAAAAACCAAATAAAAAACAGAGAAAAATATCAACAGGGAACCAAACATTATATACCACACCAGCAGCAGACTTGATCAATGGGAAAAAAAATTAGAAAAAAAAATTCAATTTCTGTAAAACATACAGGTGGAAGAGAAAAAGATGGAAGAGCAAGGAAGAATGAAACATCTTATGAACTTCAGGATAGCACTGAAGTAGCAAATACTCAGGTGACAGAGTTCAAGAAGGACTGGAGGATGTCAAGGGACAGAAATTTTATTCAAAGAAATACCAGAAATGTTCCAAGCACCCAGGTGCATGAGGTCTAAAGGCAACAAAGTTAATTTAACTGGGTCAGGGGAAAATAAACCAATAATACTTAGGGTCACACAGTGTTGGCTGTCAGCAGTAGCTTCATAGGCCAGCAGAGAGCTACATGAGATTCTGATAACACGGAAGGAGAACAGCGAACAAGCAAAACCGTGTCTGATAAAGCTATCATTTACAAAGGATGTTACGGATAAAGTACTACCTAGAAAAAATATATTATATATACTAGATCTCAACCAGATAAGGACACACACAGCAAGAAAAACTGCAATTTTTCAACAAAAATTAGAAAGCTAATTAAACCATTTATTAAAGTGATTATTCACCATATCAAGTTGCATTGATCACACCAATACAAGGAAATCTTCATCAACAGAAATGAGTGACAAACCACTCAATGAACTGAAAAGCACATACCGAATTAGTGCTTCAATTAATGTAGAAGTTGAACTTAACGAAATCCAACGTGTTTGCACGACACAAAAAAAAGAGAACAAATTAGGAAAATGAGAAAATTACCTCAGTATAATAAAGGACGTTTCTCATGAGGGAACAATTAACACTTATTGATCAGGAAAAAGCTAAATGTCTTCTCTCTAAGATTAGACTAGCATTCTCACCATGTTCATTATGCTCTTAGACTTACCTCTTGTAACAATTATAGCAAAGGAAAAATGAAAGTGTATCAAAATTTAAAGAGAAAAGAAAAGATGAAACCAAATTGACTCTTCTTGCCAAGAATAGGACTTTTTAGGTGAAAACCCCAAAAAGGTCTAACATAGTTTTATAACTAAACAGTGAATTCACACCCTTCACAGAAAATGATTCAAAGTCAATACACAAAACATAGCCATGGCTATAGGCCAATATGAATACTCTAAAAATAGAGCTCAGTAAAACAACACTCTCATCAACAACTAAAGCATAAACTTCAAACAAATTTAGTCAAAATGGGTAAAAAACACTCTTTCAATGAAAGCTTATAAAATGTTAGTACAAGGAGTTGAGGAAGATACACAAAAGGAAGGATACTCTTATTTATGATGTTTGAAGGGATTGATACTACTATAATCTCTTATGAAATATATGTCAAAATATCAATGTCATTCTTCACAGAATTAAAAAAAAAGAAAAACTGAAATGAATTGCCAAGTTTGTATTATTAAGTAGTAAATCTAAAGAAAAAATTTCAATGTAGTAAAATTTTTGAGGCATTAAGTTGCTACACTTCAAAACATACTACAAAACTCCAGCACTAAGAAACACAATGGTATCAGCACAAAAAAAAACAAAAGCCACTCAGATCACCAGTAAGAAACAAAAAGACTCAAAGTAATACCGTGTGCCTCTAATCAACATTGTTCTACAATGGAGCTTGAAACACACATTTGAAAATTGGTCATGTTATAAATCGTGAAGGAAAAATTTAACATCAACACGCAATATATCTTCAGATACAACTTTTAAGTCACAATCCACAAAGATAGAACTGGACTTTCCTGAGATCTAGATTAAAATTTTCTCACTGTGAAAGACATAGTCAGTATTCTTAGAGAACAATTCACATATTAAGAATAAATATTTTCAAATTTGATTAAGATCGATAACAAAATACAATATTCAAAAACAAAAATAAAGACAAACTAATGCAACAAAATGACTCAATGACTTTCAAAATATTCTAAAAGTAAAACATATGAAAAACGTTTCATAGAGAGAAATAAAAATGACAAGCAAAAGAATCTTCAGTGTATCTAGAAAGTTATACAGTGCTGCACATCATTATGCCTTTAACCCTCTTAAAATGGGAAAGATCCAAGGCTGGCAAGGCTGTAGAGCAGAAACAACTTAAGGATGACAAAATGTTAGAAAAGCAAATGTTACAACCACATTGGAGTATAATTTACCAGGTCCTTAGTAAAGCAAAAACAGTTTCATAAAGATCCAGCGACTATAAGCCTTTTACTTAACCTAGGAAACATGAAAAACATGACCACAGAAAAACCTGAGTTTCATTGTTTACAGAAGTTTCATTCATAATTGACAAATATTGAAGGGAGTGCAGCTATTCATCAGCTGGTGGATAGGTAACACCAATACAGAAAATGTAATATTTTTAGTGATACAAAAACTTACATAACCAAAGCAGAATAAGGAGAACATGATTACCACGAATGAACAAAAGTAATCTGAAATGGCACCATCTTGTGTACATCAGCTACATAGCAGTGCTCAAATATCAAAGGCACAACCACTCAGAAAACGATCAGTATTTGCTGCTTCCTAAAGATTTGAAAGGCAGGAAATTTCAGCACAGTGGAAGAGTTTTAGGTCATCAACACTGTTCTGAGGCAGTGGTTATCATTCGTGCTAGCACATAGAGTGTGTAACATAAAGACTGAAATAGAATGCAAACCACTTATTCCAGAAGTAACAACATGCGTACATTTGCCAGTTTCCTGTTTAAAGACCAATGACTTGCGCTCTGTGAGCAGATGTTTTGCACACACTGCTTATGTAGGCCCTAGGAAGCCAGAAGGGGTGTTGGACATCCTGGAAGTAGAGTTACAGGACACAAGTGATATGGGTTCTGGGACCAGAGCTGTGTCTAGTGAAACACCTTTAGCCCTTTAAACCATTGAATGATGTGCTCGGACCTGTTTATTAATTTCAGCAGTGTGGCAGTAGCTCGGGATCTGGGGCCAGGCATGTATGAGTTTGGACAAGGGAGAAAACGTCTCCTTAATTTCCGAATAGCTGTTGACCCAAGGATAAAAGTCCATGTGAAAATACAAAGGAGTTAAGCAAAATTTTCATTAAGATCTAAAGAGATGGCTCAATTACAAACGGTATCAGCCTCAACAGAGGACAAAGTTCCATTCTGGTCACACAGACAGAAGCTCACAACCCTCTATAACTCCTGTCCCAGGGGATCTGGCATCCTCTTCTGGCCTCTGTGGACATCAGGCAACCATGTGTTTACAGACACACTGACAGAACACCCATATATACAATCATTTTAAAATTCATTGTAATCAACTAACTAAAGGAGCTTCACATTTCTGAAATCATAAACATTAAAATTAAAGAAAAAAGAAACATTTCCTCAAATTGAACTGAATATTTCCATGTCAGGGTTATCTGATTGGTAGTTACCTTAACAGTACTAGGTTTTTAAATTTTTTATTTCATTATTTTTTGCAGTTTATTCACTTTGCATCCTGACTGTAGCCCCCTCTATCCTCCTAGATCAACCTTCCCCATTCCCCCATCTCCTTCCCCTAGTCCACTGACAATTTTGATTTCATCATTGAAAAACATAAACATGCTTGATAGGAAATGATGGAGTAGTACATCATGAACTGGTCATTCAATTACATAAAAAATCATTTTATTTAAAAACATATTTAAATGACAAATGAACCTGTATATAATTTATATGGTACAACATGAAAAAATATTAATAGAATACAGAATGTCTAAATCAAATTAATTAAAGTTGTCCTACCTCATAAAAGTACATGTTTTGCAGGGAGAACATTTAAAGGCCTACTGTCTTATAAACATCCTTGTGTTTAATACATGTTTAATTGTTCTGTCACCGTACTGTAACAGAACTCTAGAATTTATTCCAGTCTAAATAAAAATTTGTACCTGTTCACATCTTAACGCCCTCTCTCACCCCATTTTCCCAATTAGCATCTGGTATCTAACACCCTATTTGATTATATCAGTTCTACACTTTAGTTTTCACATATAAGTAAAATAATGTGGCATTTGCTTTTGTTTGTTTTATTTAGCTTTATAGAATGCCTCCACTTTCATTTCTTCTGTAGCAAATGACAAAGTTTTCTTTCTTCTATACAATTTGATAATATGCCAGGAAGTATAAGAAAATATGGTACATAAGAAAGGCAAAGAGGATGGACTTCAGAAGAGGGAGAAAACAGGGAACAGGACAGGAGCCTACCACAGAGGATTCTGAAAGGCTCTACCATGCAGGATATCAAAGCAGATACTGAGACTTATAGCCAACCTTTGGGCAGAGTGCGGGGAATCTTATGAGAGAAGGGGGAGATAGAAAGACCTGGAGAGGACAAGAGCTCCACAAGGAGAGCAACAGAACCAAAATATCTGGGCACAGTGGTCTTTTCTGAGACGGATACACCAACCAGGGATCATTCATGGGGATAATATAGAACCCCTGCAACAGATGTTGCCCATAACAGTTCAGTGTCCAAGTGGGTTACCTAGTAATGGGAACAGGGACTGTCTCTGACAGGAACTGATGGGCCTGCGCTTTGATCACCTCCCCCTGAGGGGGGAACAGCCTTACCAGGCCAGAGAGGAAGAAAGGGCAGCCAGTCCTGATGAGACCTGATAGACTAGGATCAGAAGGAAGGAGAGGAAGACCTCCCATACCAGTGGACTTGGGGAGGGGAATGGGTGGAGAAGAAGAAGGGAGAATGGGATTGGGAGGGGTAGGGAGAGAGCTATAAGGGGGATATGAGGTGAATAAAGTGTAATTTATAAAAATAAATTAAAAATTTGAAAATTAAAAAATTACTACTAAAAAAAGGGTGTGAGGAAAACATCAGTAACATTGATTTATTCTTAATCAAACTAAATAAATGTTTCTTTTTGCAAATTATATTGGTACATGGCTATTGTTTTGATATAGAACAGAATTATTTCTTATTGTCACAAATAGTAAAATGAGAAGTACATCAATTACACAGTCATGGCTCAGATTCTACAGTGAGTGACAACATTTCTGTCTTTTAGTATTTTTGAGACATGAAGGACTCTGCAATTGTAAATTTCTAGCATCATATTTATTGGGTATCTTCAAATCAGGGGTTTAAATCTGGAAACAGTATAGACCTTTCTCATCTCCTGCTAGAAAACTGATAAGGCAAAAAGCAATAAATGTACATTGATTGATATTTATCTTTTTATATACAGTATTATATTAAAACATAAAACTTATTCACAGGTCAGCTAAGGAACTAAGGTATAATTTTGTTCCCCTATATTATTTGATTCATATTTAGATGTTATGATACTTATTCATTTTCTAAAACATTTTGGGTCACTTGTCTACAATTTATATGTAATATCTTGTCTTTTTTCAAATCAGCATATTTCTTTTTTTTTAATTCTTTATTAATTACTTTATTCACTTTGTATCCCGCCTGTGGTTCCCACCCTCCTCCTGTCCCAATCCTTCCCTTCCTCCACCCTCTGCATGCATGCCCCTCCCCAAGTCCACTGATAGGGGAGGTATTCTTTTCCTTCCTTCTGATCCTAGTCAATTAGGTCTCATCAGGAGTGACTGCATTGTCTTCTTCTGTGGCCTGGTAAGGATGCTCCCCCATCAGGGGGAGGTAATCAAAGAGCAGGCCAATCAGTTCGTGTCAGAGACAGTCCCTGTTCCCATTACAATCGAACCCACTTGGATACTGAACTGCCATGGGCTACATCTGTGCAGGGGTCTTAGGTTATCTCCATGCATAGTCCTTGGTTGGAGTATCAGTCTCAGGAAAGACCCCTGAGCTCAGATATTTCGGTTCTGTTGCTCTCCTTGTGGAGATTCTGTCCTCTCCAGATCTTACTGTTTTCCACTTCTTTCCTAAGATTCCCTGCACTATGCCCATAAGTCTCAGCATCTGCATTGATAGTCTGCAGGGCAGAGCCTTTCAGAGGTCCTCTGTGTCAGGGTCCTGATTTGTTCCTTCTTTTCTTCTTCTTCTGCTGTCCATCCTCTTTGCCTTTCTGGATAGGAAGTGAGCATTTTAGCAAGAGTCCTCCCTCTTGATTAGTTTCTTTAGGTGTACAGATTTTAGTAGGTTTATCCTTTATTATATGTCTATATGAGTATATACCGTGTGTCTTTCTGCTTCTGTGATATCGAATGGCAGAGAAACACTTAAAGAAGTGTTCAACGTCCTTAGTCATCAGGGAAATGTAAATCAAAACGACCCTAAGATTTCACCTTACACCCATCAGAATGGCTAAGATCAAAAACGCAAGAGACAACAAATGCTGGAGAGGTTGTGGAGAAAGGGGAACCCTCCTCCACTGCTGGTGGGAATATAAACTTGTACAACCACTCTAGAAAGCAATCTGGCACTTCCTCAGAAAATTAGGAAAAATGGATTCTTCGATTTATTGATTTTTAACAAACATGCATTTGAAGAGCAAATTTGTCATGGGCTTTATTCAATTTGTTAATTTTCAAGGTTATTTAATATGTCTGGTAAGAAAGTACCATGTTTCATGTTGACATGTGGTTGTCATTACTTGATACCTACTTATTCTGCTTAAGATAATCTTAATTTAGAAATTATGTTTTCAAATTACATACCAAATTTTCCTCTTAAATTATTTCCTAAGTTTAATTTGAAAATTGTGTCCATAATAACAATAGATATCATTTGAGATTTTGAATACAAAGTGCTGGTGATACGTCAGACATGAAGATGGTCACACAAAAACAGTTCCTGTTCTTTTCTAGTTCCCACCATTTGCTCTTGTTTTCAGTTGCTGAGTAGTATTCCATTGTGTAAATGCACCACAGATTCTTTTTTTTTTAATTTTATTTTTTTCTTATCAGTTACATTTTATAACTCTGTATCCCAGCTGTATCCCGCTCCCTTATTCCCTCCCACTCCCAACCTCCCTCCCTTATCTCCACCCTGGCCCTTTCCAAG
>REGO01000829.1:562747-582149 GCA_010120015.1 Rhombomys opimus
TCTACATTCTGGCTAATGGGAATAAAGCTGGTGTGAACATAGTCGAGCAAAAACCCTTGTTCTATGGTTGAGCATCTTTCAGATGTATGCCTAGAAGTGGTATAGCTGGATTTGGGGTAACACTATTCCCAGTTTTCTGAGAAAGCACCCAGAAGCAGAAAGACACTCATGGTATATACTTACTTATATAAGTGGATATTAGCCATACAATGAGGGATTAACATAGTAACATCTGCAGACCTAAAGAAGCTAAACAGCAAGAAGTCCCCTATGGAAGATGCTTAATCCTCATTCAGAAGCAAACAGGATAGACAACAAAAGCAGTGGGAGAGAGGGAACAGGACAGGAACCTACCATAGATGCCCTTTAAAAGACTCCACCCAGGAGGGGATCAAAGCAGATGCAAAGACTCACAGCCAGATTTAGAATCACGCACAGGGAGTTTTATGAAAGAATAGGTTTATAGAAGGACCCGGAGAGGAATAGAGCCCCACAACAAGACCAACAAAGCCAAAAATGCTGGGCTCAGGGGGTCCTGCATCAAATAGAGACTATGCATAGAGAGGGCCTAAACCCCCTGCTTAGATGTAGCACATAGACAGCTCAGTCTCCATGTGGGTTCAGGGTTCATTCCTAAGAGGAGAAGAGACCGTCTCTGACATGAACTAGGCTGCCTGCTCTTTGACCATTCTCCTTGGTGGGGTGATGAGCTAGCCCATGGAGGAAGAAAATCCAGGCAGTCCAGTTGGGACCTGATAGGCTAGGGTCAGACAGTAGGGGAGGAAGACTAGGGGAAAGGGAGGGGAAGAAAGTGTGGAACTGGGAGGAGATGAGGGAGAGAGCTACAACCAGGATACAAAGTGAATAGATTGTAAATAATTAATAATAATAAAATAATAATAGTAACAAAAGTTCCTGTTATAGCATTTGATTATTGATAACAATTTCTGATACAGTTTCATAAGTGGAATTTCTGTTAAAGAGTCACTACCAAAATTGCACATTTTGTTTTGAAAAGAACTGACTTCAAAACATTTCAATCTACAGTTAAATATTTACCTGGGGTATTATCATAGTACATATAGAGTTGAAACAAAATAGAAAAATTAGAAGTGGATATTAAAATACATACAGAAAGTAAATATAACAGCACGCTCTAGAAGGAATCACAGAATAAATTAAAATGAGTTGGTGCTAAAGTAAGGAGGCCTAATAAAAACCCGAAGGCAGTGGGAGTCGATCTTATTCTTGAAGGCAGAGTCAAACAATATTCAATGACCGGCATATCTAGTTATATATTAGCACCCTTGGTTTTAATTGCTTTGGTAAATTTTACTCCTAAGACATTCTTTCGTATTGATTGTACTAGCGACTCAATGAATCACGTATTCTGAAAAATATGTTTTCTACGACATACCAAGCTCTGCCAGAAAAGTGAATATGCTATTTTATGATACTACACTGAGTGAGGTAGTGAAATTCTGTTCAGATAAATGGAAATGCCAGGGCATCTTTAATAAGACCCTCAGTGAAATGCTAACATATGTTCGGAAGAAAATTCCCTTTGAGAAAATGCAAAATAAATGTTATGGATTTTTTTTTTTTGTGTGTGTGTGTGTGTGTGTTATATTTGAGTATAGACAGGATTTACTTTGGTTAGATTACCAAGGAAACTGTTTTCAAATTCTACATAGTACTAAAATTCACAATGCTTGAACACTCAGCTTCTAAGTTTTACTAGTAACATACAATTTACACTAATAACAATTTTTTATTATTATTCATTTACTTTTTATACATGCACACCAGAAGAGGGTCCCAGATCCCATTATACATAGTTGTGAGCCACCATGTGGTAGCTGGGAATTGAACTCAGGACCTCTGGAAGAGTGATTAAGAACAGTCAGTGCTCTTAACCACTGAGCCATCTCTCCTGTTCCCCCAACTAATCACAATTTTTATTTTAAATGTTGCTATACCACTACATTTAAAACCCAAATGGAATAGTGATCATGTTCTTTATATCCAAACTGTTATCAGGTGTATGCCTTCCTAACAATGAAGATACTAACCAAAGAATAATAGCATGTAACTCTACAATAGCACAGTTTAGAATTATGCTTAACTTATTTTGTTTTGAGTAGAGTCAATCAAAAATATTACATAGATTTATCTACAATCAGAATGTTGATTAGGCTTTCCCATTGTTTAGTAGTAATAAATTTATAAAGTAAAAAGACCTTGAATAATTTATTACATATAGTTACAGAAAAATCCATGTTCTTGGGGAATTTATAAGTCATAACAGGCAGTAACTATTTTACTAATTTCATGTGCACATAATTACCATGCTTTAATACATTATATATATGTAAATCTAACAAGACTGCATAAAAATTAACATCCTGTATTGTTAAAAATCTCTAGTCTGGATGAAAAATTCAGTCTTGGAAAGTCACCTGCTATATGACCTCATTTGTGCAAGCATTCTTGAGGTAACCAATTTCAGAAGTTGAAAGTCATTTGTAGTAACAAGAGATAAGAGGTAGATTATCCATGAATAATATTAGGATTATATTTTTGACAAAGTACCGCTTTCTAGCTTCTTTACAGTCCTTGCACAATATAGTTATATTTAAGATGGCTTGAAGCTACACATTATTATCTTTGCCATTATTTTTCCAGAATGTACCAGAATGGTTAAGAAGGATTTGACCATTGGGAAAATTGATTGAAACTTAGACATGATGTTTATGTGTCTTTGTGTAAGTTCTTACACACTTCAAGTGAATCTACATGTTTCAAGAGAAATATCTTTAAAATAATTGATTGTAAATGCTAGTCAGCGTTTTCCATGGGTTCAGGACTTTAGACTAGGACTTATACACAAGCAATTCTCCTAAATCTGTATACATATAAGCCATACAAAATGGACTCAGTGGATTTATAAAACAAAGGACATGATGTCTGGAGGGTACAGTTGTGGGAGGAAATGTGACATCGGTAGTAGAATGTAGATTTATTGAAAACATTATATTAATATAAAATTAGCAAACAAACAAGAGGAAAATATTTAAATTTTTAAAGTGTTCATTAATTATTTCTGTTACAGATTGAACATCTTTAATCAGACAAAAATATACTCATATTTGTATTTATATAATAAAATACTAGCTTATTTAAAGATAAGTTTACTTTATCAGACAAAGACTTACTAAAAACTCAGAACTTTCTTATTAAAATTTTTAGCAGACAATCACTTTGTTACTCCCCTTGCTTTTCCTATCAGTTACAAGGATATGATAGCTTTTTTCTAGGGTAGAACTTAGAAAATTTTAGTATATATGTAAGTACTGACATTTAGAGGTAGAATAAAATTAAAAGGATAGACAAAAATCATAAAGGGTAAAAGTCCTCGTATATGTTTTGTTTCTCGAGTTCTCATTTTTAAGGACCTTCATTAAATTTTAACGACATTAACACATTATGTTGTGTTTCAAGTCATCATGTAAACTAAAATTTTAAGACTTCTAAGCTAGATTTTAGAACTGCATCATGCATCTAACTATCAACCTATCTGTCGACCTCTTTAACCTATCATTTGCCTATCTGCCGTAAGATGCTAACAAGTATTTGAGTGAAATTAAAGTATATACTTTATTCACGAAAGAAGCTTTCAGATACCTAGATAATTGCAGGTCACTCTAGTAGCAGAGATATTTTTGGAGCCACTGCAGGCACTAACACTAATCATTAAAATTTCCCTATGAATTATACAGCAAGGCCACTTAACTGCATGGAAAGCCATTGCTGTTTTCACAGTGATTAAAATGTGCATTTTGCTGAGCAATTTGTGGACTGAAAGCAGTAAGCAAGACAAATTTCAAGTAAACAGATTACTTAAATGCATTCATTAAAGATTTATGTTCTTATGATTTCAAACTGAAATGTTAATATGTAATCGTTGAGAGGTACATCTATAAAATAATGAGACTGATATTCATGGAATATGATTAGTGTCAATAGCTACAGTCACATTATGTTCCAAAGTAACATTTATGACTTATGCAAATTATGATGAGATTTGAATCCAAATATACCTGCTTTAATTTATTTCCTCTAACTTTAAAAATGCCTACCTTCTGGAAAATACTTTGGGCCAATATTGAACAAATTATATTTTCCAATTGGAGAAAATCTTTCTATGCCAAGAACAGTGTAATTGATGCAAACATTGTGTTACATGTATTCTATTCAATTTTTTAAAAATCTCTATCATACAGCCCTTTCTCTCCAAATGTAGCAGCTCAGTAGCTCAGTAAATAAATCACACTATGTTTTATTTAACAAAGAAAAGAAACATTACAGAATGTGCTTAAAAAAACTTCATTACCTCTCAGGATGTTGAATATGGCTTTTTAAGCAATTATCTATGTTAAAATCTTTTTCTAGAAGTCATGCTAAAAACCATTCCTTTACTCTGGAATGTATATTATGCTAGATGAATTATCCATAGTACTGTGTGCCTAAAAGAATACTTACTTTCCTGGTCTGTGCAAAGCAACATTGTTTTGAATTTAAAACCATCCTGTACTACATTAGAGCCTGGATCAAACTTACAAAAATAAACTCTAAAATATGACTACACATGAGTTATATTTACAGAGCCATTTGTAACATCTAAGTTTCATATATAAAAACTAAAAGTTGTCACAGTTTTTAAGATATGTTAATGGCATTAAGTTGACCTTCAGAACCTTTATTTTCTTCCTGTAATATGTCAGTATTGATTTTACATCATAATATATAATGATCACTGGAGGCAGAAAAGAACTTGCAGAATTAAATGGAAATAGAACACAGAAACCGGGAAATTTGAAACTACTAGGGAGCGAGGATGGGATTGGAAGGGGATGGAGCGGAAACTACAGAGGAGATACAAAGTAAATAAACTGTAATTTATAAAATATAAATAAATTTTATATTTTTAAAAAGTGAAAAAATATGGTAGTATAGCTGAAGCTACAGATATAGGAAAGGACTTTTTGAATAGGATTTAATTTACCTAAGAATTAAGGCCCACACCTGACAAATAAAAGCTCATGAAGCTAAAAACTGTCTTACATCAAAGAAAAATCTGTGACATAAGAGTCATTCTTTACAAGCTTTACATCTGATAGAAGATTAATATCCAGTGTATATAAAGAACTCAAAATACAAAAGTCAAGATAATAATCAACTCAGTTAATATACTTGCTGTCGATTTAACATAGAGTTTTCAAAGAAAGAAAAAAAATGCTAGGAAACGTCTCCAAGAGAGAACAATTTTTAACAATTAGGGAAATTAAAATTAAAACAAATTTGAGATTTGTCTTATATCATTAAGAATCGTTACTGTAGATAAAACAACTGACAACAAATGCTGACACAGATGTAGAGAAAAGGAAACCCTCATTCAAAGCTGATGGATGGCAATAGGGTATAGCCACTATTTTAAATAAAATAGAGGATTCTCAAAAAGCTAAGAATACATCTACCATGTGACCAGTTTTATTACTCCTTGACATATTCCTGAAGGACTCAAAATTCTACTGCACAAATATTTACTCATCCATGTCTGCTGCCTCTCTATTATAATAGCGAGGTAGCAGACATGTCCTTCAGCCAATAAACCTGGGAAACATACAAAACAATTTTATTCAGCATAAAGACAATCAAAATCATAAAATTTTCAGGTAAATAGAATCATAAAATATTATGCTGAGTAAGATAATGCAGAACTGGAAAGATAAATATTGCATGATCTTTCTTATTTATGGATCCTGGCTCCAAATCTTTAGATGTGAGTGTATAATGTGGAGTAAACAAAGATGTCAGAAAGGTAAAATGGAACTAAGGGGAAGAGGGGGAGGAGTTCTAGAGATAAAAACAGTAGGCACACAGCAAGCATGGAAACAAAAACCACGGATGAGTCTAACTGGGAAGTGGAAGGGAGCGAAATGCAAAAATAAATACGGAGGAGGAATAAATTTTGATAAGGCATTCCAAAAACATAAGGAATAATATTATTAGATAGTTGCTTGAAATTAAGCATAAATTTGTTCTACTGGAAGGGTAGTGTCCCTGTAAAGAGCCATCCACTATCTAAAAGGAACCCCTCTTTGAGGCCTCAGAAATTTCCTTTCAAGTGGGTGATCAGGGGAGTCCAACGGACAATGTGTTGTTGATATTGTTCTATGTTGCCTCCCAGAAACTAATGTTGAAGACTATTGTTGAAGACATCATAAATCTTACAGAGGAGTTAGATCAGTTGTTCTAGATCTAACCTATGTAGAATGTATGAGCAGAACTATAACATATGTTAAAAAATGCAATCATGGCATCCCTCATATCTTGGAGGTTACCAAAAACTGTCTTATTAATTGTAAGGCTTTATCAATAGGAAATACTGTAAACCTAGTCCACTAAGAGGCACTGATGAGACTCTTAACTCTAAAGTCCAATCTTGCCATTTTCCTCAACTACTGTAATATCTAACTGCATTCTAAATACCCTTCCTTATATCTACAGATATGTGTAAGTAATCACCTATCATCACAGAAGATTCTTTTTGCAACAGATGGAAACCGTTACAGAAGTCCAGAACTTGTCAAAGAGAGAATAAGTGGATATGTGTGTAAGCCCCAACTTATGCATCCACAATTCAACTCCTACGCCTCCGAGAACATCATAGAACAGGAGAAAAGATTGCAGGAGCAGAGGACCAGCATGTTTACTGTGAGACAGCAGGGTAGCACACATGACAAGGAAGATGCTATGGGAAATAATGTGTTTTGCCCTATGAAATCTCAACAGCATGCTCATCGGAACAGGACCTGAGATGGTACCAGTAGATTTGACAAAGTGGATCTCACAAGGCCCATCCCCAGGTGAAAAGCTATAGGTAATTAAGGAGAAATGAAAGGGAAAGAGAATCAGTCTTCTTCTGGGTCAATCGACATGACAGGCTCACCAAACCCAAGTGTCATGAGCGACACCAGTGTGAAGCATGATGTGTGCAAATGTGTGCATGTGTGTGTATACACCATTTATGTATGCACAATAATAAATAAGGAATAGATACCCAGGAATCTGAAAGGGAGAGGAGAGATGACATGGGAGGGGATTGATTGAGGTAAATACGGTACTCATATATGAAATTCTCAAAAAAAATAGTTAAATTTATAAAAAAGCTGTAGAGTATCCTATGCTTGGGGTCTTATATTATTTTCAAGTAATTCCAACAAGGTATTTGCTAGTGGTTGTAGTCAAATTGATTTTCTTCCTAGTCCTCTCCTTGGATATGATGAGCACTGCCTTGTTGGAATATTAGAGGAGTGATAACAGGACTTCCACAGGAGCTCTTCCAGACTGCCTTCCCCTGAAGACAAAATAGGACACATAGGCCAGGGGGGATGCTCTTTTATGAGGGGGTGACATCATCCAAGTAAATCTATTTTGCATGTTGAAAAAAAAAACATATTCCACAAGTGCTTTAATCACTTAATAGAAAACCTTGCCATTTGAGTTTATTGGGCACCAGGGCGTACCCTCTGTTTATTTAGAATGGTGATGTGTAGCTGAGTGGGAGCAGTTGCTAAGCACTGAAGAACTGTATTGTGTCCTCTAAAACTATCCCAGAAAAAAGAAAAAAGATTAAAATTAAAAGTGCCCCTTTTATAAAGTGCTAAATGGTTTTGTAACATCGTCAAGTTTAAAAAAATCGTAAGTCAAACATTTGTGATTTGGTAATCATGTATACAAAAGCTATCATCTCATATAGTTCCAACTATTTAATAAATATTAAGGTGGTCATTTTCCTGTCTCCAGCCACACTAATTACATGCAAGGACACATGTGAGCATCTACATTCATACACATGTGCCAGAGCTAAAACACCCATTTTTCAAAAAAATCTACTTGGTGAGCATTTGTTTTGCTTAGTAACCAAAAATAAAATTGAAAAACTATTATTTCAATCATCATAAAAATTTCTTAATCTACTGTGTGAACATTTGTCTAGAAATAAAATATGAGTAGCTAAATAGTTATTCGAGTCCATTTTCAAACCATGTAAATATCTGATAACTTAGTTTTTAAAAATGTATGACATCTTAACCGCAGAAGAATTTTAACCTAGCCACATGGCTACTCTGGCAAGAGATGACAACCAAATACCTAGGTCTGTGGGGTCCAGCTGGCGTACAGACATGCCCTTAGTGCACATCTTTAGTCCCTCTGACTGGAATATAGACACGACAAAGCTTTAATCCTGCTATTTGGTATTTAATACACACCGTCAGTCCCAAGCAAGGACATCTAATTGAGGGGCACAGAAAGTGATGAATCAGAGAAAGATGTGACAGAGTGAGTCGTAGATAGGATACACAAAACACACATGAGAGCAGGCAGGGAAGAGAAGCCGTTTAAGAGTAGTAGAGGAATAAATCAGGAAAGCTCCTGGAGACTGCGCAGTAGAGTTTGGTGCAGTTTGGTGCAGTTCAGTTCACGGAGTTCAGAGATAGTTTTTCCAAGCAGAGAAATTCAAGCAAAAGATGAGAGAAGCCAGTTTGTATCACTCAGCTTTGAGAGGAGTTTGAGCCTAAACAGCTGAGTTGAACCAGCCAGCCAGAGTTCAGAAAGAGCTGGAGAAGGTGAGCTTATTCAGCAGTAAGTTTCAGAGGCTGAAAACATTCTAGGCCTGGGTTAGTAGACAGAGGCTGGAAGCAGAACCCTTCCCTGTCTGGGCTTGCAGAAGATTAGATTGTTCAGAGGCGAGAAGATTGCTGGCCTAGGCCCAGTGATAGATAGAAATGCTCTGGGCACAACTCAAGCCATGCACTTGTAAAGCTTGGGTACAGCTCTCATCTCAACTCCTTTTCTGAGAAAGACAAATGTGCCATTTACACCTTACTTTATAAGAGTCATCTTTATTCCATTCTGCTTGTTTTCTGTTAAACCCTACAATCTAGAAATGAATGAGTATTGCGAATGGGGTTATCATCATGAGTGTCATTCCGTGTTCTAGCGTTTTTCAGAAGTTTAACATTTTGTTATTTTTAAATATCCTTCCTGGCCCATAAATCATAAAATTCTTTTGCAGACATTTTATTAGCCATTTACACATTATAGAATAGTTAAGATGAGATATACATTGATAAACATTTTTGTTAAGGTACAAAAGTATGAATAACATTTGAGATATCATTATAGACGTGCAAAAGTGTTCTCTCAAGCAATTTCATGGAAGACCACTAGTGTAATCACACATGTTGTTAGGGTATACGGCTTCATTCCCGATTTAAAGATTTAACTATTGTAATGTCATTCTTCATCACTGTACTCAATAGCTATGTTTTTTCCACTGAAATTAAAATTATATAATGCCTTACAATATTTCTTTTTCCAGAAAAGTGATTTAAATTCAACACAGTTCACAATGTGTACGCTGCACACTTGATCAGAATAATCGGTTTTGAGGCTTCCTGACAAAATTGCTACACTCCTCAGAATTAGCCCTGTTGACATGAAATTATGTGTGAGCATCTACGGGAATGTGTTTGTTCATTAAGCATGATCTTTTTAATGTCAGTTATGGGCCAGGAGCTGTGTGAAGCAGATTCAGCCACCATCATAATATATGATTTTGTCTGATTGTTCATCAGTCCAAATTCAATCTATGTCTGATGGTGTTTTTAAGCCTAAAAAGGTATTTAGTGAAACGGTTCTAACACGTTATACTGCAGATATGTTCCTGGGAACTGTGGTTACCCTTTGAAAAAGGAAACAAAGCATCCTTCTTGTCCTTGCAATGCTAGAGAGCAAACCCAGAGCCTTACACATTCTAAGCAAGCATTTTATCCTGGGCACGCCTTCTATGCTCCCTCCCCTCAGGTATTGTCTAATGGCCAGAAGGAACAGACACAAAACTCAGAGTCAAATCTGGGCATATGTGTATGAGAAGTCATTACTTACATATTTAGATAAACTTGGGCAATCATCGAGTATATTGCATGCTGGTCTACAAGAACCAGTCGTAAGATGCATTTCAGGTTGTGGTTGTTCTACAGGTCAAGTAAGGAGTCCTGTTTGTCCTTTCTCTGTCAGACAGCCAAGTAGTCCATTCTCTGCTCAGCTTGGCATTTTTTCCCCTAAACCACTGTCTTTTTCTCTGAATTTTTCAGGTATTCTGTTACAAACTGTGAATTTATCAATCCCTGTCTCTTTCTTCTTGGATTTGAGACTTAATCTACTTGCTGTGATTTTACCTCACTGGTTCATATAAAGTCAATGTATAATCTAACATCATATGCAAGATTTCAATTTTCATAAGATATAAATATCTTCTTCAGAATTCTTCTCTGTATCCTAATATTTATTATCTCTTTACCTACAAGAATTTTATTCTTATTGGTTTCTGTGACTAGTTTTTATTTTAGAACAAAGCTAGGCAGTTCATTTCAGATCACATTATTGCAGACACCTGTGTAAACTCTAATACTGCATTCTTTAATTCAGGATCTCCCCATTTGCCAGCTTCAACACTATGCCTTAGCATCATTCCTTTGCTGACTGCGCATCACCTGCTAAGAAAATAATGGGATGACAGTGAATCCCAGCTTCTGATTTCTTAGGAAAGCAGGTGATGATGTTTTTATACTTTCCATTCTTTCTTCAAAAAGATCTTATTAAAAAATTCAATTTCCTTAACTTCTAAGTTCAAAGGACTTCACAAACTATGGATTTTGTATTTTGAATTGAATTCCCACTTTTCCTTAACATTAACCGAAACTATCACTTTGAAAATATTTCTAAAACACTCTGTGCTGGTCCACCTCCAAATGGTTTTTTTTTTTTTCCCTTTCTGTGTGTATTTCTATGTATTTTCACTTTAAAAATGCACCAAATATTCAGGGACTCATTTCCTCGCATTTCAAACCAAGTTTACATAAAATTGAGTTTAGAAGTATTCTTGCTTTCTGGTCTAAGTTTCCCCAGTAAGTTTCACAGATTCATCATCAGACATGACCATATTTCAGCAGTGGTCATGTCAAATTCCTCAAGACCCTTTATGTTCTCATTTGCTGCCGTGTATGTGGACCTATCTGCATTGCCCATGAGGCACGCTGGGGTTGGCTACCCAGAGGCTATTTTAAGCTGTGGGCTGGCTTTCCCCAGGGTCAGAAGATTGTTCAAGGTTCCTGAATAAACTGCATTGAGAAGAAAAAAAAAAAGATCAGAAAGAAGGAGAGGAGGACCTCCCCTATAAGTGGACTTGGGGAGAGGCATGCATGCAGAAAGGGAGGGAGGGTGGGACCGGGAGGGGAGGAGGGAGGGACTTATGGGGGGATACAAAAGGAATAAAGTGTAATTAATAAAAGTTAAATAAAAAATAAAAAAGTAAATAAATAAAGAGTCACATGTTGTAACTTTGTTCTTTTTCAAATTACACTGAGGTTAGTGTATCTGTGTGACTTTTTAAAATCCAAACATGAGTTTTGAATGTCATCACGTTGATCATCTTATTTAATGAGACTAAAGAAATTAGTCTACAAAGGTAAAGCTATTTTAGATTTTATATTATATGAATTTTATAAAACATATTTTAAAATTTGTATTTCCTTCCATAAATGAAATTTACTTTTTGTTCTTCAACATTAAACCCACTCTAATTACCCAGATAAATCAAATAAGAAAATGCATATAACTTTCCCCATCAGTGTAAGCTTCCATTCTTACATTCTTTCTTCAATGTTTCTAGATGTTTTTGATATTGAAGACAAAGACTAAATGTGTAGTTTAGGGTGACTTGAAATGGACTGCACATCCCACTTTTGCTTCACATTTGTGATCCTAGTATCTTAGCCTCCCAAATGTTGGCATTGTAGAGCTTCAGTATCGTGCAAAATATCTTGTTGGATGGAAAGGTCCCGAACACTGTAAGTTGCTTTGTCATTTTAGCAACTCATTCAAACTCTTCAATGTTTCAGCAGATACACAGAGTGGTACTTACCGGGATGCCAAACATGATTAATACATTAGTGCTAACGTGTGATCTGTGGATTCACACAAGGCAAAATCTTGGCTCTGTAACACTTAAATGTTGAAGAGGTTTGAAATGTTTAATTTCCCACTTTAGGAGTGGACGTTTGTGGAAGAGTGGCAGTGTGCATTTTCTTCTCTGAATCAAAGGACAGTGATCTATGGCAGTTTGGAGTCTGGATTCCAATCTCAGCCACTGGGTTTCTCACTAGTGTCCTTGCTTCTCTATGCTCTGCTTTGAGCTATTCCCTGTTTCCAAATTGCTGCCTCTAAAATGCCATGTGGCCTTCACCAGCATAATTAAAAAGAAGATAAAAGCGGACAACCTCAGCATTTAATAGTGATCTTTTGATGATCAATAACTTCTCAACTTTCCCAAAGTTTGCTATCATTTGTTTCCACCTTATAACTCATCATTAAAATATAACAGAGCAACTGTCAACCCATGCAAGTGGTCTCTGCCCTGCTGAGTAGGTTTAGCAGTTTCTTCTACTCTCCAGACTTCTTCAGTTCACAATCATGAACACGCTACACTGTATTATTACCTGTCTGAATTATCAAATGTAATAGTAATTAATAAAAAGGAAATGTTCTTCCTTACTTATATAATAACTGTCATTTAAATATAAAGTTTTAATTTATTAATGATAATTAAATTTGACTCATATAAATTATATTTTCTGAGTGGGAAGTCTTCGATGCAACATGATTTTAACTTTGTTGAATGCATAGTAACTACTCTCATAAATTTGAATAACTGTTGCAAAACTGCATGTTATATTTAGCAATCTTTTTAAAATACTGTTTTAAATTATGAGTTGCCTCTCTATATATGTCTTGATTCTAATTCTATCACTTCCTATAAACTCCCTGAAAAGCTTAATGTGAACCATTTCTGGACCTTTTCCCAAGTTGCTAATTCAAGTTTAGAAGCCCTTATTCAACTCTATAGATTTGATGAGATTTTTAATAATGGTAAAGAAAAATAACATGTCAAAATTGTATAATAGAATTTAAATATAGTAACTTTTTATTTTTAGATATTTCTAAAGCTACATTATTTAAATTCAGTACAAGTTTTGATTCTGGAGATTTAACTGAAATTATGTGGAAAAATAAGTTTATGAGCACAATACTAAATGTGGAGAGAGAGAAGACTGAACAAGAGCTGCAGTGAGTGACAGAGACAGTCTACACTCTTGGGAGGCTCCTCTGTCCTTTCCTATTGTTGGCACCTGGGTAATATCAAGCGAGGTGGTATTTTATATTCGTTCTCATAAAGTACTTTTATATGTTATAGCATTCTAAAGAAACTCATATTTTATGGTAGCTTTCAATTTTTAAACACCATTTTCATGTCACGTTGTAAATCCAAATTTGACAAAGCCTACTGAAGAAACTTGCCATGAGTCACCACTTCTGTCTTACCAGGGACCCAGGGTTCTTTCCATGTTCTTTACTGGAGTTGCATTGTGCTTGGAGGTTTTTTTAAAATCATTTTTATTTTTATTAAATACAGTTTATTCACATTGTATCCCCCCTGTATGTCCCTCATCCCACCCTCCTTCTTCCCCACCCGTGTCCCTCTCCCAGATAAGGGAGGTCCTCCTCCCCTTCCCTCTGATCCTAGTCTATCAGGTCTTTTCAGGAGTGGCTGCATTGTCTTCCTCTGTGGCCTAGTAAGGCTGCTCCCCACTCAGGGGGAGGTGATCATAGAGCAGGCCAATGAGTTCATGTCAAAGACAATCCCTGTCCCCATTACTATGGATCCCACTTGGACACTGAACTGCCATAGACCACCTCAGTGCAGGGGTTTCAGGCCATCTCCATGAGTGGTCCTTGGCTGGAATATCAGCTTAAGATATGTGCCCTGACTTTTAGGATCTGTTGCTGTCCTTGTGGAGCTCCTGTCCTCTCCAGGTTTTACCATCTCCCCTTTCTTTCCTAAGATTCCCTACACTCTACCCAAAGTCTGGCTATGAATCTCTGCATCTGCCTCAATACCCTGCAGGGTAGAGCCTTTCAGAGGCCCTCTGTGGTAGGTTCCTGTCCTGTTCCCTGTCTTCTCTCTCCTCCGATGTCCATCCTCTTTGCCTTTCTGAATGGGGATTAAGCAGCGATAAACAAACAAACAAACAAAAAACAAGAAAATTGTGTTTGGAAGTTTTAAGGCTTCTTTGCTTGGGATTTCATATATCAATGTAAATATGTACAAGATATGTTACAAAAGTAAAAATAATATCATTAATTATATTCTGAAATGTCTTATAGCTGTGTCCATAGCTTCTGGAATAACAATAGTAAATAATGAACACAGATAGATCTTCCTTATCTTACTGAATTCAGTTCTTCTTATGAAAACAATAGTTCTATCTTGCACTGATGTTAAAAATCAAAGTGTTTAATGATAAATATGGTCTAGTATAGTTGCTTTTGAGAATTAACAACTCTATTCAATATGATCAGCATGACTTTGGCTATCTTTTCTATAAAATTGTGATGATTATGATAGTACGTATCCAATACCGCACAGGATGGATTCAGTCAATTATGTCTGTCATAACATTTACTGTATCTTGTGTCATCAGTCCGTACAGTAGAATCTTCTTGGATGAGGATTATGGCAACATCCACTTCGTCTTTATTGCTACATTTTGGTGATTTTATCATCCGACTTGGTGTGACATAGTGCTCCCTGGAGGAGTAACTATTGTCAGTGCCAGGTCTGGCTCAAGGCTACCTTCCACACCGACAGTGAAGCTATGTGTATTGGCAGGAGCTTGGGTTATCATCGATGCCAAATGTCCTGATGGCATTTGGTTACCTGGATTCAGCATTTAATTTTCATTCTAATCAATACATGATTAAGGATAACGATGTCTAAATATTTAACTCATTGACTACATTCAGAAAACCAACAATGCAAATCTATTCTGCTATATTAAAGCTGATTTTAACAAAGGTTTAAATGGTAAGAGAAGGTAAAAATGCCTAGAATGGCATTTAGAAGCCCCATTCAGATGTAAATTAGTTCCTCTTTGTCTGGTCTTTTTATCATTTACAATTGCCAGTTATAAATGTGGCCATATGTTGCCAGGTTTTGTAGTGTACATCAACTCATCACGATCTTTTTCAGCTGTCTCTTTAGTCACACAATTCCAATTTTATCCGGGGGTCCATTCCAGTGGAGCATATATGTAACGATGTGCTTTGTTCTAATGTTACCCAATACCCACTCCCACAAGTTAATGTGGCTACACCAGCTCAAGCTCATTAGTCTCCTTTCCTGTCCACTGGTAAAATAACATACAGGAGACAAAATTCTATATAACAAAGCACTTGTTTAAACAACAGCAAGGAAGGAAAATATAAGTGGTATCTCAACAAGCCCTATAACATATCTAATAAACTTCCCTGTGTAAAATATGAAACAAGCTTCACCGCCATTTGCTGTGTGAGACACCATACATGATACACACAGTATTTGAGTGAGATACTTTCTGGGTTTTCAAAAACAAAATACATTAAGGTACTAAGGTTGATGAGGAAATAACACTTTAGCAGAAAAGAACCTTTAGTTTTAGGGTGCTGAGAAATTATAAAAATTAATAGCTAGTATCGCAGAGACACGAGACAATAGGCACTTTGAAAAGGAATGGAATAGCTCACTCACCCTTGAGTCTGGTCGAAGCTTCTCAGTAGAAGGGAAAATTCTAGCATAGTTAACATTTGCTGGGACGGTTGGTTGTCAATGTAAAGATAATACTCATTTTATATATAGATATTTAATTTTACTATAAAACTGAAGACAAGGCCTGATTGTATAGGACCTTAGGTAGGGCTTGGGTAGATCTTCTTTCCAATTGCCATGATGACACCTTAAGTTCCTGCATCCCCCTGTTGTACAAATTTACCTCATTAAGTATAATCTTATTAGCTGCTTCCTCAAAACCCTCTCTGTGATCTCATCTATGTTTCTTAATAATCCTTTAAAGTTAATAGCTTCAAAATACTGTGCATGATTTGCAATGAATAAACTGTGATTCTTAGTTTTTGCTTCCAGGTGTCTATCATTCTCTGATCACTTCTCTGTATTTTAACCTTCCTGCTTAAAACCTTTATTTAAATGTGTTTTAGCCTTATTATTTCCCTGAGCCCCTTATATTGTATTTTTAATCCTTGAATTCAAGGATTCTCTTTCTGGCTGAGTAGAGCTAAAAACATTAAAACAAATAAAATAAAATAAAACAAACAAATTTTTCAGGCTTCTCCAGGTGTCCTCATGTTAGCTACCTTGCCACCACTGACTTGGTACATTCTTGAAGTTTTATGGTTTAAAGGATGGTGAGAATACATAACACTAACACAGTGTGGCATAAGAAGATTCCAACCAAGGACCATGCATGGAGATACCCTAAGACCCCTGCGCAGATGGAGCCCATGGCAGTTCAGTATCCAAGTGGGTTCCATAGTAATAGGAACAGGGACTGTCTCTGACATGAACTGATTGGCCTGCTCTTTACCTCCCCCTGAGGGGGAAGCAGCATTAACAGGCCACAGAAGAAGACAATGCAGCCACCCCTGATGAGACCTAATTGACTAGGATCAGAAGGAAGGAAAAGAAGACCTCCCCTATCAGTGGACTTAGGGAGGGGCATGCATGAAGAGGGTGGAGGAAGGGAGGGATTGGGATGGGAGGAGAGGGGGAACCACGGGGGGATACAAAGTGAGTAAAGTGTAACCAATAATGAAAAATACAATAAGAAAAAAGAAAAAGAAAATAAAAAAGAAAAGTACTTGTGTCCTAAACTCAGCTTTGAATAAACTAGCTCATGAATGGGCTTGAAACAAAAAATTCATTCCCCAGCATATGACACAGAATGGCCTCATAAGGAATCAGAATTTTTATCTCATTTGTTTAAAAACAGCCAAAACATTTTCATTTCAGAAAAAAAAATCACCTTTAAAGTTTTAAAATATGACTAAGGTGTGAGCAGAGGACAGAAAGGCACTCTGACCCTCACCCTCACACTCTAGAGTCTCTGTTGAAATCTACGCATGTCTCAGTATCATTTAAAAATCAATGACTCACTGATAGGGGAGGGACATAGGAAGGAAAGAGGGAGGGAAGGTGGGACTAGGAGGACACGAGGGAGGGAGCTACAGACAGGATACAAAGTGAATAAATTGTAATAAATAACAATAATTTAAAAAGAAAAAACAGTGACCCAGATGATAGCAATCCTCTCTTCAAGGTTCTCAACTGCAAAATTCTAGAAATCAAATGGCAAACAAATTTTTAAATATAATATATTGTAAAGCATATTTCTATAATTTTTGGAATATGTGAGTTCTTTCATGATGATAATTCCTCACATTATCTAGTTTTAGAGACCAATTTAACACTCAGTTTGATAACTATGATGTCTATGAATTGCTAAATCTTGATGAATGATTTCTTCTTTGACCTACTATCTCTCATTAACCTAGTCACAATCAATCCAGGATGGATGATTTAACATATTGTTTTCTTGCTCTTTCTCAGTACTTAGGTTCATACCTTGTGATTAAATAACACTATGAAATTAGCACTATATTCTGAAGTTTTGGGCAACTAATATAAGTGGAGGTTGTCATTTTATCAAGTAAGACATGAAAGTCTGTGATTCATTTTGATTTTGTAATGTGTCACAGATGCTATAACAGAGCATGTTGTGAGCAGCGCGGCTGCTTTGATTTTTCAAGCTTTCTGTAAAAGAAGATGGTCTTCTCGAATTTAATTATTACTTTTCAAAATCTCAATGAGTCTCTTGATTAGTTAATGATCTCTTAATTCACTATGAAGTACAATTAATTATATATCATCAAATAATGATAATATTTTAAATTTTTAAAGTGTTTGGACTCTTGATAGAATTCATTTAAAATGCAGTCTTTCTTTTATATATGCAGCAATTATTATAGTATTTATTTTTATTGTAAATATAATATTTTATGAAAGTTATAAAGAATTAATCAAAGGAATTATTATTCCTAAACACATAATAATGACAATTTAAAATGTGAAAGTATCACTAAATATATCCAGGTTTTAAGGTTCTAAATCATCATTCATTCTTATTAATTTTTTAATTTTCAAAATTACTTGTGGTAAACAAATATTTATTAATAATCAAGAGGAACAAATGGTTTATTAACATGTTTCATATGTTATTTCATCACAGTTATGTAAAACTAGAATGTGCAAAAAGAAGGAAAAATAATTTTGAAGTGATTAATAAAGTGCAATTATTTTAAACATTTTATTAACATTTAAAACATACATATTATATATATGAATATATATACATACACACACATATAAATTATGTCTGTCCTGGCAACTCTACCACTAAACTATACCCCTACTATATTTATTTAGTTATATATTTGTTTATATTTATTTATTTAATCATTAACCTTGAGATATATTTTTAGTAAATTTTCCAGGTTGACCTTAAATAAACCCAAGCAAGGCTAAAAATCTCAAATTTTCTGTCTCACTGTTTACATAATTGGGAATACAGGACTGCGTCTCTCTCACTGATTTATTTAAATGACACAAAACATTATTTCAGTGATAATGACACCGTATCTCTGAGATAATCATTTTGCAGCAATGCGCTCATGGAGAAGGTGGTGGTTTCATTCTCTGTGACATTTTATAGCAACCGTGTCAATTCAAGGAACACAATAATGAAGCCCATTTAAGCTGATTTCATCTTCTCAAAGATATGCTGGAATTCATATCAGTAACTCTAAAATATCTTTAATATCTTTACCAGGCTACTTTAAACCACTTGTAAGATACACACTTTGGTTCTTCATGCAGGTGTTGCTATAGTGGTTATCCTATATTATATGTCTAATATCCACTTATAAGTGAGTATATACTGTGTGTGTCTTTCTGTTTCTGGGTTGCTTTTCTCAGGATGATCTTTTCTAGTTCCTACCACTTGCCTGCAAATTTCATGATTTCCTGTTTTTAATTGCTGAGTAGTATTCCATTGTGTATATCTGGGCACAGAGGTCTTTTCTGAGACTGATACTCCAACCAAGGACCATTCATGGAGATAACCAGAACCCCTGCTCAGATGTACCCCATGGCAGCTCAGTATACAACTGGGTTCCCTAGTAAGGGAACAGGGACTGTCTCTGACGTGAACTCAGTGACTGGCTCTTTGACTACCTCCCCCTGATGGGAAAGCAGCCTTGCCAGGTCATAGAGGAGGACAATGCAGCCAGTCCTGATGAGAACTGATGAGCTAGGGTCAGATGGAAG
>REGO01000829.1:583249-594610 GCA_010120015.1 Rhombomys opimus
AGAAAATTTATTTCTTCCAATTAAACATTAGGTAATAGTAACTGCGCATTACAGACTTATTTAAAATGTGTGCTGAAATTATCTAAATGTAAATGTGCAAACAATTGTGATAAATCTCTACAAATGTCCTACAGATCAAAAGTTATTGTGCATTGTACTAATAGAAGCTTCTAGAATGACAATCCATCTTTTAGATGAAGTTACCATTGATAATGGCACAGGTTTATAAACTTTTTGTATCTTTTATGTAAATTTTATATAAAATATTTATTTATAAAATTGTAAAATTTATTTGGGAATGTGTCTTCCTCAATAGTGCCTTATCATTTAAAATTAGATTTGATAGTTTCACAGGCTTACATAATGTATCCTGCCACTCTCACCACCCACTTTCCTCTTCCCTCTCTCTCTGTGCCAATCCCAACCCCATTCTTGGGAGTCTCAATTCTGCATTATTATTTTTACATTATTTCACATTTTACAAGAGAGTATGTTATTCTAAAAATGAACTCAGTGGCATGTTAAAAAGTTCTTGTCTAATAAGGATTAGAGAAAACTTTTAAAAACTATGTTGCAAGTCTTTTACATATATGTTATTGCTTCTAGTTTTGTGTTTTTAGGAAATTTCTCTGTTATAAATATATGTGTCTCTGCAGCTACAATTGTATCTCTTGCTTTTTCTTTGCCTCTTTTTCTTTTATTTGGCTCCTTGTTTTGTCCTGTTCTAGTTTGTTGGTTTTTACTTTATTTTATCTTATTACGTAGATGTCTGTTTTCTAAAGAGTGTCAAAAAAGGATGTGACTTCTAATGAGAGGGAAAATTGGAAGAATCTCAGAGGAGCTGGGAGAGAAGAAACTAATCAATATATTGCATGAAAAAATAACTTGAAAAGAACATTAAATACTTACTTTAATTATAAGTTTTATCTTATTGGGCAATAGTACAGTTTTCTTATTCTAATTTATTTTTTCTTCTTTTATTAATAAGAATTTTTAAAATGCAGTAAATTTGTTCAGTTCTTCCCCCTGTTTTTTCTGCCCTATCACAGCCAACTTTCCCTCCCAACTTCATGTTCTCTTTTTTTCAAACCAACTGAATCATGATACTTGCTGAAGCCAATCTGTTTATATGCTGTATGTTAGAAGTACATGAGCATAAAGAGGCATCAAAATAATCTCTCTGCATATATGCCTAGGAGTGGTATAACTGGATCTTGAGGAAGTTATTCCTAACTGAGAAAGCGCCAGATTGACTTCCAAAGTGGTTGTACAAGTTCGCATTTCCACAAGCAATGTAGGAGGGTTCCCCTTTCTCCACAACCGCTCCAGCCTGTGTTGTCACTTAAGGGAATTTGCTCAGTCATGTTCGTAGCAGCTTTATTTGTAATAGCCAGAAGCTGGAAACAACCTAGATGTCCCTCAAAGGAGGAATGAATACAGAAATTGTGGTACCTTTTTGTAATGGAAGACTACTCAACAATCAAAACCAAGACAATCATGAAATTTTCAGGCAAATGGTGGGAACTGAAAAGATTGTCCTGAGTGAGGAAACCCAGAAGCAGACACACATGGTATAATCTCAGTTATAAATGATATTAGCCATATAATATTAGATAAACATACTAAAATATATAGTCCTAAAGAAGCTAAACAACAAGGACCCTAGGGAAGATGTTTAATGCTCATTCAGAATGGCAAACAGGATAAACATCAGGAGTGGGAGAAGACAGGGAACAGGACATAGACAACCTCTGAAAGACTCCACTGATCAAGGTATCAAAGTAGAGGCTTAGACTCATAGCCAAGCTTTGGGCAAAGTGCAGGGAATGTTATGAAAGAAAGGGGAGATAGAAAGACCTGGAGGGGACAGGAGCTCCAAAAGGACACCAACAGAGCCAAAAAACAAACAAACAAACAAACAAACAAAAAACTGAGCTTTGGGTGCCCTGAGAGAATGATACCCCAATCAAGGACAATGCATGGAAATAAACCTAAAACTCCAGGCTCAGATGTAACCCGTAGACTCAGTCTCCAAGTGGGTTCTCTAGTAATGGGAACAGAGTCTGTCTCTGGCATGAACTCAGTGACAGGCTCTCTGACCACTTCCCCCTGAGTGGGGAGCAGCCTTACCAGGCCACAGAGGAAGACAAAGCAACCAGGCCTGATGACACCTGATAGGCTAGGGTCAGATAGAAGGGGAGGATTTTCTCTCCTATCAAGGGACTAGGAGAGGGTCATGGGAGGAGAAGAGGGAGGGTGCCACAGCAGGGATGCAAATTTAATAAATTATAAAAAAATGATAATAATAAAAAAATAATTTATCAATGGAGAACCTTTAGTTACACATTCATGTTAAAATAAAAGCTAAAGTGAAAAGAAAAATACATATGTTGACATGCATGCAAACTGTCATTTAAGTACTTCTGAACTTAGATACATGTCACTGTTTTAAGTATAAACTTAGTGACTATCAACATCAAGCAACTAAATCTGACGTTTTCTTCTAGGAAAATGGACAAGTACCAGACAATAATTGTAAGGCATCCTGCAAGTGCATTCGGTCTGAAGTTGGGCTTCAGAGAAAACAGCAGGTGGGTGAAACAAAGGCCAATAGATTAAACTGTGGTGGGAGAGTGTAAAATACAACACACCTAAAAATAAGCCTTGATTCATGAGCAAAGAATATGAGCTCTAACCTACTTGCACTGTCTACATCGGGTGACTCTGACAACTCATTACTTAATCTTGAGAATTGCTTTTCTTGCTAATGCAATTTTAGATTTTCTTTCATAATAAAGAGACTTAAAATCCCTGTACTCTTGAGAGCATGTTTGGCAGATTATAGGAAATAAACAATTATATATTGTGGTTATATCTCATTGTACTTTTTCTGTAACATAGGATAATAATTAATGTTTAAACTTTCCAAACCCTGCCTTACCATTTATTTGCCCATAATAAGAAATTATAGATAGTAAATACATTTCTTGATATTTTATAACTATAAAAGGTATACATTTTATGAGGACAAAATAACCAGTAATTAAGTCACTTATCTTCATAATGTGATAATTACATATACTTAATATTATTTGTCTAATGTATTATATTGTATGTCTCTTTATACATTGCACATGCAAGCAATACAATGCACGTCTCTTTCTACAACCTCTCTGGATTCTTGGTGACCAAACGCCATGAAATAACACTGAATATTGGAATGATATTGGTAAATCTTTAATGTGAACTTAATTGGTTAAAAATAGAGGAGATTGTTAAATGGCTCCTTCAATGAATAATTAAATACACTTATGGGGAAATCAATAAAATAAACAGATTTTTGGTGCCAGTCTCCTTTATCTGCCTTTGAAGCTGTGAAAATTCAGGCTTCACTTTGAGACACTGAAGGACAGAGGACCCTGCATATAAATCACAGGGGCTGCCACAAAGCAGCATCAAGTGTCAGAAGCTATAAAGCCCTATCCTTGCAGACGAGGAGCGATGCTTATTATTTTTAATGCAGTTCTTGAAATTATTTCTCCTGGATAATTTCTCATCTCTGAGCTTGGAAGGCCAGGCAGACAGTTGCGGGAGGCTGGCGGCGAGTCTACATCTGTAAATAAACTCCCCTGGGACTTCAGGAAAGACTGAAATGAATTCTCACATGGTGCTTGTCCTCAGGGCACACGTGCATGCCCTGAAGGAAGAGAGGCTTCCCAACAAAACTTTGGTGTTCAGTCAGCGGGTAAAGGGTTGCTGCCATGACTGTTATCACAGAGACTCACAAACACACACACAAACACACCCGAGTTACTGCTTGTAGAGTTGTATGTGGTACAATAGCCGTTAATCCATTTTTGGCTCCTAAAAATATATTTTATGCTTTATTGTTACAAGGTCATACTTAGCTGAGGGTCAAACTTTAAACCAGGTATAGCTCAAGGCCCCTCAAAAGAAGGTCGATGCAGTATGTACCTTCAGAAATTAAATTAGTGTATGAGCATGTTGCCTAGCGGCTACTCATGCCCCTACATTGGAAACTGTGGAACATTTGCCTGTGTCCTGATCTGTACAAGTTCCTCCAACAGTAACTTCTGAAAGCATATGAATCACTGTGCAAAACACAATTGTCAAAGTGATATGCAAGAAAGAAGAGTTTTTTAAAATACACATAAAGATGATATACAATAAGGTATCTCATTCATCCTAAAACACAGTTTCCCTGATTATTGCGATAAAATTAATTCTATTCAAACTATATGCACAGATTAACAAATCTACTTTTATATTGTGTTCATATCAAATTCAATTTGTTTATAATATCATTTCCTATTTATGCAGATACACTGGTTTGTAGCTGTAGCTACTTTAAGATATTTTATGTGTGTATTCATTTTAAGCCAATTTCTATCATTAAGAAGGCAGTACTTAAATGTTAGCAATACAGTTCAGTCTCTTAAATCTCAACAGTTAGAGATATATATGTATGTATATATATAAAACATTTTATATTTTATAGCAATTACCCAAAACAACAACAACGAAAACCATAAACCAAAGAGATATACAGCATACATTTTAGTACTGGCATTTTATTTATTTAAGTTTATTATTAACAACTAGGTCATTTTTAAAAAAAATTACAGATGCACTAAGCTCTTTGTTTGTGTACTAGGAAAACGCTGGAAAAATGGAAGGAATATCTGTTCTGTTGTCTTTTGACATGTATCTGAATATTTCAACACCATTTTTAATATCACCTTGCTAAAATTGCACTAAGACAATCCATCACTGTCCCTTCCATATAAAAAGGACTTGCACAGGATCAGAGAGGTATGGGTACTCAGCAGGTATAGATACTTGCCACCAAGCCTGAAGACCTGACAAAACCCCACAAAACTCACACAGTGGAAACAAAGAATCGGCTCCTCCAAGTTGCTCTCTGTGTCCACCCAAATGTCCTTGCACACACATTTTTCCATTCCTCTCCCATACACAACAAAAAATAAATGTAATTTTTAAAATGTCTTGCATAGACATGCCATATAGGCAGAATGTATCTCATTAAATATTATTTTCAACACAGTGTTCTCATCAAATATATTTTAGTTTGAAAATGCTTGCCTCTTGGCTTTTCAGATAAAATCAAGTGTGAAAGTACAATAGGAGTTTCTAAATATACCTACTTAAATTATTTTGTGACTCTTTAGACTAAAAAAATGGAGATCACTGCATAAATCCTAAACTGTTAATGTGCTGAGAGTAACTGACCATGGGGTGCCCAGGCCTGAATACTACATTTACAAAACAATTCTACACACAAGACTCACGAACGTTTGTACAATAAAAAGAACAGAGGCATTTGCAGGATTCTAATTTTCTCCTCTGTGTATGATAGAGAAACTTTTATGAAAACTAAACAACATGGCTGCCTAGACAAACTTTGAATAATGACAATAACAGGTGACATAACAATGTGTACGGGAATATTTTCCAATACCCTACGCCTGGATGAAAAACTAGCCAAGGAAATTAATGGCTGCTAAGATGGGAGAATCAATATTCCCAAGTGTGTGTGTGTGTGTGTGTGTGTGCATGTATTTATGTATATATAATAATATGTATAAGTGTATAATACATACTTATGTGTAATTATATATGTGTAATATAGCATGTACATATATAATATGACAAAAATAGTTATAGAAAAAAGGCATGAATTTGAGAGGGATCCAGAGAATGGCACATAGAAAACTTGGAAGGGGAAGGAAATGTAAATATGGTACTTCTCTATTGAGTTCTCAAGAAAATAAAAATTTTAAACCCCTGACACATTTTCCATAATTTGTGTAGCCACTTTCTGATATGCTTTAATGTATATGAATATAGAAATAAACATACATGAGGGTTAAGAAGGAATACAACACAGCTCACTGTAGAACTTGTTTAGCATGTATGAGGTCCTATGCGCAATGCCTAGTATCACAAAAGCCATAAGTTTATCAAAATATTCAAATGTGGCCATAGACAGCTTGAAATACAATAGATTCAGTACAATGCATGTAGAAATTTATGCTTACCTAACATGCAATTTCAATAATACTATGTAATAGTTACATTATATTTATAATATTAACTATAAATGTCTATGAAACTGTAAAATTTATAATTTATTATGAGACTGTTGCAAACTACATAGTGTTTTGAAAGACAATTCTGGAACCCAGGAATTTAATAAATGTACATAATCTTCCATTTGTCAATCATGTATGTATGGTAGGCTAAAATGTTTAATTATATTTTTCCATTTAATTTTTTCAACTTTTACAACTTTATCTCAACTATTAAAAAATTAATTTCATTCCATACCTCTTTATGGATATTAGTTTTGAAATTTTTGCTCTTTTTAAACTAATATTATTATTAGAATGTTGTTGCATTTCTTTTTTGTTTGTTTATTTATTATTTATAAAAATTTATTCCCTTTGTATCCCGGCTGTGGCCCCCTCCATTGTCTCCTCCCAGTCCCACTCTCCCTTCCTTTTCTCCTCCTATGTCCCTCCCCTAGTCCAGTGATTGGGGAGATCCTCCTCCTCTTCTATGTGACCTTAGCCTATCAGGTCTCATCAGAACTGGCTGTATTGTCTTCCTCTGTGGCCTGGCAAGGCTGCAACCACCAAGGGGAGATGATCAAAGAACCATCCACTGAGTTCATGTCAGAGACAGCCCCTGTTTCACTTACTATGGACCCACTTGGACACTGAGCATGTGGTCTAGAAGCCTATCGGCTTCCTCTGAGCATGTGGTCTAGAGCCCCTCCATGCAAGGTCCTTGGAGTATAGGTCTCTGCCGGACCCCCTGTGCCCAGGTTTTTTGGCTCTGTTGGTCTCCTTTTGGAGCTCCTGTCTGCTCCAGTTTGTTCTATCTTCCTCTTCTTTTATAAGATTCCCTGCACTCTGCCCAAATTTGGCCATGAGTCTCGGCTTCTGCTTTGATACCTCCATCAATAGAGTCTTTCAGAGGCCCTCTGTGGTAGGCTCCTGTCCCGTACATTTCTTGATTTAATTATTTTAAAAAATGGTTTCCAGTAGCTAAGCAGACATAAATTACTTTTTTGTCATTTTTCCCTAAAAGTCAAAGATGTTTCACTTTAATATATAATTACAACAAAAAAGAGAATCATGACTACAAGCAACTACCTGGTGCTTTTTCTCCGTAAATTACACGATGTTTATCAGGCTGTGCATTTTAGGATTTCTTTGAGGACCACATAGGATACATGGTATTTGTCAAAGGAAACAGAAACTAACATAATTCTACAGAACTATTTACATCTTTCCACTCTCTGAACTTCCAGCTACATTTAAGTGTGGTTCTCTAAATATAAACAAAATTAATCAAGAACAAAGAAGGGCTTTGTTCTTAAGATAAGGCAAAATCACCTATTTCTTCATCTAGATACTAATATTCTGTCTACATGTTATAGCAAATGCATTTTGTATGTCCAAGTAAGTTTGCATCATGCTGTTGTTCTACCAGTTGGGAGGCTGGAACAGAAAGATCAGAAATTCAAACCAGCCAGGACTACACTATGACACACTCTCTCAAAATTTAAAACACATAATTTGTATTATTTCATCTTCTACTTGAATTTTGTATACAGTTGAAGCTGCCCTTAATAGTCATATTAAATAGACGAATTTAAAATTCACTAGGTAAATGTCTTTTATTTTAATTTACTAGGTTAATTATTTCAGACCAAATCTAAAACATGAGCAAAAAATTACTGATGTCAGGTTTACTCTTCTTTTGCTATGAAAAAATTTAGTTCAATGTGATTTGAAAACAAATAATCTCAAAAGCAACATATGTGAGAAACCTGTATTTGATTTTCAGTATATGAGTATCAATAATAACCGTAGTTCCAGGCACAGTGGCCCATGCCTGTAATTCCAGCGCTCAGGAAAGCAGAGGCAGGCATTTCTCTGTGAGTTCGAGGCTGGCCTGGTGTACAGAGTGAGTCCCAGACAGGCAAGGCTACACAGAGAAATCTTGTCTTGAAAACAAATAATAATAACAACAATAACTTTATCTGCAGCAGAGAATAACAGACTTTTCTGACTTTCAGAAGAGTTATCTATATGAAGCAATTCACATAGAGAAACATTGATAGCATGTGAAACACATGAGTGGTTATGACTCTATTAACACACACATATATATATTTACATATAAATGTTTATGTGTGTATACTCACATATACACTAACATATATATACTATATATATACTAACTCAGATACATACATACACATATATGTTATTAGTTATGCATTTGTTTCTTTGTATAATATACACTGTTTACAAATGTCCATAACTTTATGACTGAAGACTTATAAGTTGTTAGAGGCAAACTACCCACAACCGGATAATAGACAAAGAAATTATGGTACATTTACAAAATGGAATACCACTCAACTATCAAAGAAAATATTCAGGCAAATGGATGGAACTAGAAAACATCATCCTGAGTGAAGTAACCAAGATACAGAAAGACATGCATGGTATGTACTCATTTATAGGTAGACGTTAGCCGTAAAGTATGGGAGAACCAGGCTACAATACACAGACACAGATGAGCCATGGAGGACCCAAGTGAAGATGCTGAACATCACTCATTCAGAACAGAAAATAAAATAAACATCTGAAGTAGAGGGAAGAAGGAAACTGGGTGGGAGGGGAGATGGTAACAGGAGTGGGGTTCAAGTCTGAGGAGAGCAGAGTTAGGTGTGGGTTGAGGAGCAAGAAAGAAAACAGAAATTGGTGTGTGAGGGCCATTCCTGGAACAGGAATCTATCGGGGTGACCCTAGCTAAGCCTTAGGAAAGGGGACTAAAGAGCCTGAAGTGGCCACTTCCTGAGCCAGGTGGGACTTCCAGTAGAAGGAGGGGAACACCACCCAGAAAACCTTTGTCCCAAAATTTGTTTCACCACAAGAAGTGTAGGATTAAGATAGAGCCAAGATTGAGGAAATGATCAACTAATGACTGGCTCAATCCGAGACCCATCCCATGGAAGAATGCCAACCTGTCACCATTAATGATACTCTGGTATGATTGCAGACAGGGACTTAGCAAAACTGACTTCTGAGAGGTTTCATTCAGCAGCTGAAGGAAACATACAGAGACCCACAGCCAAACAGGAAAGAACGATAGGGGACTTTTGTGGAAGAGCGGGAGGAAAGATAGAGGGAGCTGGAAGGGTCAAGGACGCCACAAAACACCTACAGAGTAAACTAACCTGGGCCCGTGGAGGCTCACAGAGACTGAACCACCAACCAAAGAGCACGCATGGGCTAGACCTAGACCCTACACATATGTAGCAGATGTGCGGCCTGGTCATCATGTGGGTCCCCCAACAATGGTAATAGGGCTGTTTCTGACTCTGTGGATTCCTTCGCCCTAGCTGCGCTGCTCTTAGTCCTGCTATGACTTGAGGGGCCTGGGTGGGTTGGTACAGTTAGGGACCTTCTCTGAGAAGATGAAGAAGAGAAGATGGAAGGAAGGGCATAATAGTGGGACCAGGAGGAGGAGAGAGGGGGCTGGCATCAGGTTGAAAAGAGAGTAATTAAATTAATGGAAAAAAAAGGAAAGAAAAGAAGTTTATGAGGTCAGAGAAACAACATAAAGTATCATTCTAAAGCAAATACACTGAGGAAAATTCAAAGCCTAGTATTGGGAGAAACATTTTAAAACACCGAAATACTAAAAGATCCTGAATTTTACCTTGAGTATTGTTATAGTTTTTAAAAAGGTATATGAAGAAAAGAAAGAGAGTTAGTAATCTTATATCATTTTCAATATCGTTTTTGATAATGCTACTAAGTGATGAATACATTTTAAAAAGTGGACTTGAACACTGAAAAATTCTGGCAAAATGTGCAATAAAATTCTTTTTTGTAAAAGAAATAAAACATTCCCTGGAAGATTACAGACGACATGTATCCAGTAGTGTTCTGGTTTTACGCAGTAAATAAAGGAATCAGTAAAACCACATTCTAACTCAATAAGCCAATAACTACATACATTGCTTTTTGTAAACTGAAAGTGTCAAACGGCATACTAGCTGGGTGCTTAGTCATAAATTAATCTTTTCCTGCAAATATTCTCACTTTCTACAATATTTTATCATTGATATATCCCCACTGCTAGAAAACACATTCATCCAAGCATTTTTATATTAGATGCTAATGTCTGTGTTAATTTTTACTATCTACATACTATCTACATAGCTGGGATCCAGGTCAAGGCAAGGGTTACCCATTAGTTGTGAGCTAAGATGGCTTCAGAGCTGCGGCTGCAGAGAGAGCCACTTCTCTGTCTGTACTGATCACTGGAGAGCCATCTGCCTGCTTATGGTTACATCTGGCCGGACTTACGCTTTAGAGGAACAGCGAGCAAAATAAGGAAGAGGAGAACAAGCTAATAGACATTCCTGGCAGTCAATAAAAGGTTACCAAGGAAAAAATACTCACACACGCCACAAAGGAAATGATGAGTGCATGAGTGCATGATGTTATCCAGAGCAAGGAACAATGAGGAAGGAGGCCCACTGAAATATCATTGAAAATGTCCAGTCGAAGACCTAATGAGAATCTTGACATTACTGCAGATAAAATGAATTACAATTTTTCATATTTAATAGACAAATACATATTTCTCTACTCTTTATTCAGTATGGCTATTGAAGAATATGTGCTTGGTCTCCCAGAATTCTACAGGATGATAGTTTTTCATTGCTCAAATCTAGAACTCCAAAACTTAGATCTTCTTTCCTAACTTCCTAAACACCTCTACTCAGTACACTAATCTCTCTACCAGTTTAGCAATATCCTAGTCACTGAAAATGAGGGAAAGAAAAGAGATGGGGAGCAATATTATGAAACAAATCTATTTGAGGATTGTCATATGAAAGAAAGTAAATTGCAAAATTGTCATTATGAAATTGACCTTACAGTGGCTAAATTTTGAACATAAATAGTACACAGGTGGAAAAAAACACTCAACTTCCAAGTGTTTAGTCAATGAATTATGGCTGGCTGAAATTTTTAATATTATTTTTATTTTTATTAATTACAGTTTATTCACTTTTTATCCCCCCAGTAGCTCCCTCTCTCCTCCCCTCCCAATCCCTTCCTCCATCCCTCTTCCCTATCCATACTCCTCCCCCAGCCCACTAATAAGGGAGGTCCACCTCCCCTTCCCTCTGATCCTAGTCTATCAGGAATCATCAGGAGTGGCTGCATTGTCTTCCTCTGTGGCCTGGTAAGGCTGCTTCCCCTTCAGGAGTAGGTGATCAAAGAA
>REGO01000830.1:16734-26798 GCA_010120015.1 Rhombomys opimus
ATTAGCCATCAGGGAAATGCAAATCAAAACAACCCTGAGATATCACCTTACACCCATCAGAATGGCCAAGATGAAAAACTCAAGTGACAACACATGCTGGAGAGGTTGTGGAGAAAGGGGAACCCTCCTCCACTGCTGGTGGGAATGTAAACTGGTACAACCACTCTGGAACGCTATCTGGCGCTTTCTAAGACAATTAGGAATAGTGCTTCCTCAAGAATCTTTTCTTCTTGAGAGTAGTTCCTACATACAATGAGACCCCTGAAGCAGAAATTTCTGGTTTCTTTCAAGACTCACTTTTGTGATATTTTGCTGCAAGCTGTGCAAGTGATGTTTTACTGTAGATTGGCTTGTGTGAGGGCATGTGATGTTTGCTGCAACCTCTCACATGTGGGGGATGTGACCTTGGCCAGCTGAAATGATCTGTGGATGGGCTCTGAGCATAGGAGATATGTAGAGGCCCATGCACAGTGAGGCATCAATTTTTGGATAGACATTGCTGTGCTGATTTTCATCATTTGACACTTAATTTTGCAGAGAGAAACACTCCAGATAACTTCTTGGAGCAATCCAACTTAGTCTCGTAGCTTTCTCTGACTTTGTGTTGCTGCTTAGTGTTGGCCTTTGGACTGGACTGCCGGTGTCCTGATGACCATGTTTGGTAATCCCCTAAAGACCCATTGACCACAATCAGCAAGAGGTAGATCAAAAAGTTCTCCAGCCCCTTTCCCTACTAATCTCCTTCCTAAGATCAGGGGTTTGGAAGGAAGGTAAAGATGTTTAACAACCTTAAATAAAGTAGGTTTGGTGAAAAATCAAAGCCTACAGACTCCATTAAAAGGAGATGCCTCCTGGGTTATAAATGGGTTTTGTGACTACTTTCCTTCCAGTGTTGAAATTCCATCTAGCTTGGTTCAGTGTTATTCCTCTGCATGCTGTCACAAACTTTGTGAGTTCAAATGTGTGTTAGCCCTGCTATGTTTGGAAGCCCTTGGTTCCTTGGTATCCTCCATCTCCACTGACTCTTACAATACTTTTACCTCTTCTTCCACAGGGTTCCCTGTGCTCTGAGGGAAGAGATTTTATCCCATTTAGGCCTGAGTGTTCCAAGCTGTCTTACTCTCTGGACAACTGAGAGTCTCTGTTTTTGTTCTACTGGAGAAGAAAGTTTCTCTGGTGATGGCTGAAAAAAAAATACTCTCTATGCACATAGAAGAATGTTTCTAGGAATGATTTACTTGCTGTTTCTGTAGCAGGGCTGTAGCATTTCATGTTCTCATAGTACTAGCCTATCTACTTTCAGGTTGTTGGGAGTGTTGAACGTGGTTCCATGACGTGGTGTGATCCTGAAGTCAGTCTTATAGCGGCTTGTTACTGCCAGACGACTTGAGCCACTATTTCACCAGTGCCCCTTAAAGACAGGGTATCACTGTATAACCAAAGGGTTTGCAGCTAGACTGGTGTTTAGCTTTTTCCTCTGGTGGTATGCAGAACGACTTCCAGAGCTGGCAACACTGGTCCGTAGGGGCAATGGCTCTGCATAGGCACCAACTATACTTCCCCATGTTCAAGGAATTGTGTAGATATTGTCTTCAGCAATACTCCTTTGCCTAACAGTTTGTGAAAAGCAACAATCAGCCTTGGAAATTTCATTAGTTGGTTGGGGGTTTCTATGGTACACCTTTGGCCAGTAACTCAATTAGACTTAATCCATTACCAGAAGGGAGGTTTCACTTAGTAACAAGTGTTGTTTAGCTATGACTGTGTCTTCCCGATTCTTTGCTGATTCCATTTATATTTCTTTCATACATGAACATATTTTAATAATATTGTATTGTCTATATTTTTTTACAACCAGAAAAAATACCCTTAGTTTTAGCTATCAGTTCCCGAATTTCCTCCCTTACCTACCCCTTCCTTATTACTCTACATCCGTCTATAAACATCTATTTTATTTACTCTTCTTAGAAAGAAAAATCCCCTTACCAAGTCCCTTGCTCTATGCTTAACCTTTTGTGAATTATGATCTGTTTATTGAAAACTTAAGAGCTAACATCCACATACAAGTGAATACATGCTATATTTGTCTTTTTAGGTATGAGTTAGCTCAGGATTACATTTTTAGCTCCATTTATTTACCTATGATTCTCATGACTTCATTTTTTAAACAGCTGAGTAATGTTCTATTGTGTAAGTGAATCACGTATCCTTTATCCATTCATCCATTGATAGACATCTAGTCTGTTTTCCAGTTTCTGGATATCTTGAATAGAGCAGCCATGAGGATGGTTGAAAGAGTGTCTCTGTGTAAGGATGAAGCATCCTTCACAGATATGCTCAAGAGTAGTATAAGTAGGTTTTAGGTAGATCTATCCTCATCCTCATAGGAAACTGACACATGGATTTCCATACTGGTTGTACATATTTACACTTCTACTAGCAATGGTGAGTGTTAACCTTACTCCATGTTCTCAACATGACCTCTCGTTCGTTTTATTGATTTTGGTCATTCTGACCAGGGTAAGACAAAAATCAAAGTAGTTTTGATTTCTGTTTCATCAGTAAGGATGTTGAATCTTTCTTTAAGTATCTCTTGACCATTTCAGTTTGCTCCCTTAGAATATTTTTACAACCAAATATTTGTGTGAAAATACACAAAATTAACCCTAAACGTTAGGAATACCATCAATATTGTCACTACTTTTAAATTTATTATCATTATTAAGCTTTCCAAGGTTTTTTATAAACTTACAAATTCTATTTAAATTAATTTTTTAAAAAACAGTAAAATTTTCAACTGCTTGTAGAAATACAGAAATATCTAGTAAGTATCTGCATAACAGTTAGTCAATACTTACTTATTTACATGTATATATAGGTATGTACAGGTGATTAAATGAACATTATAGATGTATGTGTAGAGAAAATATAGATAGTATGTTTTATTTTAATATTCCTAATATTTTGCCACAAATTTTACAAATATTGTCTATTTTTATAATGTAATACGATTAAAGAAAATTTAAATATTATTTTCAGTCATGTGAGGGAGTAGTGCATAATGAGAAATTCTAACAAAATCACTGTTTTATATGTATGTGTGCAAAAGATGTATTAAAGCCATTAAATTTATCAATGAATATTTGTTGTCAATAATAAGACTTTTTATTGCCTTATAATAAATTTCTGTAAATAAATATCTTAATATAAATACAGGTTCTAAATTTCAAAGGATCAACATATATACACATATATATTTAATTCAATATGAACTACATTAATTGACTAAACACCTCTTGTAACTAAAGTAATATGAATTAAAAGTGATTGCATACTATCACAGTATATTGTGATTGAAAGTCAGAAGCAAATTCTATATAGCTGATTAGAAGCATATTCAAGGACAAACTATGAAAATTTCATTTTTAATTCTTGGATTTTATTTTGTAAATTCTATGACATATGACACATTGGTATAAAAATATGCAATCACACAGGAAATATAAGCATGAACTATAAAACAGTAAAACTTTTTTGTTTGATTGTTAATTGTCTGATAATAAACATGAATTTAATTTTAAAAACTGTAAGAAATAATTTATGTGATAAAATCACTAATGAAAAAAGAGTCACTGTGATTCTATTCTTACAGTTACAGTCTGCACTCACAAAGAAATCCACTCTGCTACAGTCTGAATCAATGGCTCATTAAGAACCTTTTAAGGAGAAAATCAATGCATTTTAACCACTCAGTACACTCAAATTGCATAGGCCACTGCCACAACCACTTTCAGTTCTTTTATAACACTCATGTTTACATGTTTCTTTCCTGCCTTGCTACTTATTATTTGAGATAAAGAGAATGATGCTACTGTTCCTACATTGGATTTAGCTTTTGAACATTTTAATATTTACATTTATGTAAACATGTATTTATTGAACAAAATTAGACTGAAATGCTATTTTATTCACAATTCAAATCATATAATGCCTTTCTTTGCCATATATTTGCAAACACAAGTCTTTTCTTAAAAGATACCAGAAAGTAAAATAGCTATAATAAAAGTATATTTAAACTATTGAATAAAAAAGAGAATTTGAATTTAAGCTGTTTAACACTCCTAAATCCAAACTTTGGTTTTGTATTTACTTTTAATTTATATATTTACTTTACATCCCAATTGTAGCCCCGTTAATCCTTTCACTCCATCCCTCCTCCCACCCTCTTTACCCTTGTCCGTAGAAAAGCAGAGCTCCCTAACCCCACCAACTCACCCCAGCACAATTCCCATTCGGACTGAGTTCCTCCTCATCAGCTACACCAGGCAAGGCAGCCCAGTTAGGGCAAGGTAATGAAAAGCAAGCGATGGAGTCCATGTCATTGACCGCACCCATTCAACTTAGTAGAAAACCCACATGAAGATCAAACTGCCCATTGTTTAAATATGTGTATGGGGCTCAGGTCCATCCAATTCATGTATGCTCTTCGGTTAGTGATTCTATCTCTGTAAGGCCCCATGGGTCTAGGTTAGTTGACTCTGTTGGTCCTGCAGCATTCTTTTCCCCTCTGCATCCTTCTATCCTTTCTTTCCGCTCTTCCATAGGAGTCCTCAAACTCTGCCTTGCTTGTGAGTCTCAGCATCTAATTTGAGGCTGCTGTGGTCACCTCTCAGAAAACACTTAGGCTCCTGTCTGTAATATAGCAAAATATCATTAATGGTGTCAGGAGTTGGCTTTTTACCATAGAGTGAGTGTCAGGTTGGGCCAAGCATTGGTTGGTCATTTCCTCAATCTCTATTTTATCTTTATCTTTGCCCATCTTGTATACAGGGTAAATGTTGGTCCAAAGGTTTTATAGGTGGATTGGTGTTCCCCTTCCATCACTACAGGACCTGCCTGGGCCAAAGGTATTCTGCTCAAGTTTCATGTTTACCACTGCTAGGAGGCTCAGCTAGAGACACCCCCATATCCACTATGTACCCTAGCCTGCCACAGCTCTCCAGCTTGTCTCAGTGATACCACAGCCTTCAGTTTTCCTTCCCAGAGAAGGCCCTCCTTGTTACTTAGCTTCTTTGTGTCCATATAGCTATCCTGTAATATATCTGCTTATAAGTGAGTACATATCATGTGTGTTTTTCTGGGACTGGGTTGCTTCACTCATTATGATCCTTTCTAGTTCCATCAATTTGCCTGAAATGTTTATGATTTCCTTGTTTTTAATATCTGAGTAGTATTCCATTGTGTAAATGTATAATATTTTCTTCATCTGTTGTTTGGTTGAGGAACATCTAGGTTGTTTCCAGTTTTTCGCTATTTAGAATAAAGCTACTAGGACCATAGTTGAACAAATTTCCTTTCAGGTATGATGGAACATCTTCTGGGTATAGCTGGATCTTGAGGTAGTACTATTTCTAATTTTCTAAGAAAGCAACAAATTGATGTCCAAAATTGTTATATATAAGTTTACACTCTCATCAACAATGGAGATTTCCCCTTTCTCCATACCATCACCAGTATGTGCTGTCACTGAGTTATCAGTATTATCCATACTGACAGGTTTAAAATGAAAACTCAAAATCATTTTGATTTGCATTTCACTGATGACTTAAAGACACTGAGCATTTCTTCAAGTGCTTCATTGCCATTTCATATTCCTCTATTGAGAAGTCTTTATTTAGCTCTGTACCATATTTTTAAATGGATTATTTGGTCTGTTGGTGTTTAATTTCTTGAGTCCTTTATAAAATTTGGAAATTAGCCCTTTGCAAGAGGTAAGGTTAGTGAAAATCGTTTCTCAATCTGTAGGCTGCCATTTTGTTCTGTTCACAGTGTCCTTTGCCTTACAGAAACTTTCCAATTTCATGAGCTCTCATTTATTAGTTGTTCATCTTAGAGCCTGAGCTGTTGGTGTTCTATTCAGGAATCTGTCTCCTGTGACAGTGGGTTCAAAGCTGGTTCCCAACTTCTCTTCTAATAGATTTAACGTATCTGATTTTATGTTGAGATCTTTGATTCACTTGGAATTTACTTTTGTGAAGGGTGATAAATATTTGCATTTTTCTACATGTAGACATCCAGTTGGGCCTAAAGAATTTGTTGAAGTTGTTGTTTTTTTTTTTCCCCATATTAGATTTTTTGCTCTTTTTTTCAAAATTTAAAGTTCAGAAGGTGTGTAGGTTTATTTCTGGGTCTTCATTTCTAATCCTCTGATTAATCAGTCTGTTTCTATGGCAATACCATGCAGTTTTTTATCAATATTGCTTTGCAGTATAGCTTGAAGTCAGGGGTACAGATATGTCCAGAAGTTCTTATCTAGGAATCCTTTAGAAAACATTTTGTTTTCTTTTCTTTTTTTCATGTGAAGTTGAGAATTATTCTTTCAATGTCTGTGAAGAATTTTGTTGGTATTTTGATGAGAATTGCTTTGGTAAGCTTTTGGTAAGATGGACATTTTTACTATCTTAATCCTAATGATCCATGAGCATGGGAGACCTTTCCTTCTTCTGATGTCAACTTCAATTTCCTATTTTTTTTTTCAGAGACTCGACATTCTTGTCACACAGGTTTTTCACTTGGTTGGTTAGAGTTACACCAAGGTACTTTATATTACTTGAAGATACTGTGAAGGGTGATGTTTCCCTAAATTCTTTCTCAGACTATCTGTCATGTGCATATTGGATGGTTATTAATCTTTTGAGTTAATTTTGTATCCAGCCTATTTGCTGAAGGGGTTAATCAGCTATAGGAGTTCTTTGGTAGAATTTTGGGCTCATGTATATGTTATCATACAATCTGCAGGTAGAATCTTTGACTTTTTCCCTTCCAATATGTATCTCCTTGATCTCCTTTAGCTATCTTATTGCTCTAGCTACAACTTCAAGTACTATGTTGAAGAGATATGGATATATTGGGAAGCCTTGTTCCTAATTTTAATGGAATTTCTTTGAATTTCTCTCCATTTAATTTCATGTTGGCTATTGTCTTCCTATCATGTTTATGTATAGCCCTTGTATTCCTGCTCTCTCCAAGACTTTAAACATGAATGGGGTGTTTGAGGTTATCAATGGCTTTTTATACATCTAATGAGATGATCATGTGATATTTTTTTCTTTGAGTTTGTTTAAATGTTGGATTGCCTTGATCGATTTTCATATGTTGAACTATCCCTGGGAAGAAGCCTACTTAATCATGGTGGATGAAGTATTTGATGTGTTCTTGGATTCTGTCAAGTATCTAACTTGACGGTTGCCAAGGCCAGCTAGTGGAAAGTTACAGACAGCTGCAACAAGGTTGTAGGTGAGAGATTTACATTTCCGGAACCTATGAGACATCTGTGCATCAGGCAAGACATTTTGAGATATTTTAGCTGACATTCTTGTAGTATCTCCTTTTGTAAACATTCTTGCAGTGTTCTGCATCATCATTAATCACCCTGTTATGTTTTGTAAACAATATTGCTGACACATTTTCCCTTCCTGCCTTCTCCCTATAAAGTTGTGTGAAATTTTTCAAATAAACGAGAGCTAGATCAGATTATAGACTTGCTCTCATTCTTTGTGTCTCCTTGTCTCTATTTCCATTTTTTTGCCCATCCTTAGGAACTCGTTTCACTCCCACTGGACAGGACACTAACTGAGTATTTTTGCATCAGTGTTCAAAAGGGAGATTAGTCAGAAATTTTCTTTATTGAGTCTTTCTGTGGTTTTGGCATAAGGTTGACTGTGGTTTCAAAGAATGACTTTGGTAATGTTCCTTCTGTTTCTATTTTGTGGAATAGTTTGAGGAGTATTGGTCTTAGGTCTTTTTTGAAAGTCTGGTAGAATTCTATGGTAAAGCCATCTGGCCCTGGGATTTTTTGGTTGGGAGACTTTTGATGACTGCTTCTATTTCCTTAGAAGTGATAGGACCCTTTAAGCGGTTTCCCTGATCTTTATTTAACTTCTGTAAGTGAATCTATCACAAAATCATTCATCCTTTAGATTTTTTTTTTAATTTTGTGGAGTACAGGCTTTTGAAGTAAGTCCTAATGCTTCTTTGAATTTCTTCATTATCTGTTGTTATATTTCTTTTCTTATTTTGATGATTTGAACACTGTCTCTGCCTTTTAATTAGTTTGGCTAGGATTTTCTCTATCTTATTGATTTTCTGAAAGAACCAGCTCTTGGTTTTCTTGATTTTTTGTATTATTCTCTTCATTTCTAAGTCAGTGATTTCCTACCATCTAAGTTTGATAATTTCCTACCATCTAAACCTCTTTGGTGTATTTGCTTCTTTTTGTTCTCGAGCTGATAGGTGTGCTTTTAAATTGCACTCTCCAATTTCTTTTTGAAGGCACTTAGTGCTATAGACTTTCCTCTTATCATTGCTTTCATTGTATCCCATAAGTTTGACTATGTTGTGCCTTCATTTTCATTTAATACTAGAAAGTCTTTAATTTCTTTCTTTATGACCCTGACCCAATGAATGATCATTGAGTAGAGTTCCATGAGTTTGTAGTTCTTTTATTTTCTTCTTTTTGTTTTTGTTGTTGTTGACATTTTTCGTTAATCCTGGGTGGTCTTATATGATATAAGTGGTCGTTCATTCTCTCTGTGGTCACTGATCTCTCTCAGTGTCTCTGTCGAGACACTGTTCAGGCTGGGAACTGACATTTTGGAGTGAGATACTGTATGCCTCTGAGATCTGGTTGATCTACAAAGGAGAGACAGGTAGATTCATGGAAATAAGGCTGGGACTGTTTCCCTGGATCCTGGGAGTTGGGTGGGCTTAGGCTAGAATCCACTCCTGGAACCTGAGAGCTTTCCGCAGTGAGGTGAGAAGAGCCTCCTCCGGTGGGCAGAGGCTGAAACTGGGTGTCCAGGAAACCCAAGCTTTTTCCTGAAACAGCAAGAAAATCTGGGTGGATAGAGGCTGGAGTTGCCTGTTCTCTTCATTCTCTCACCTGGGAAACACATTTTGGAGTCCACAGCTTGTCCTCTCAGTTGGTTGGTAGTAACCATGATTCTGCCACTCAGAAATTATCTGTGCCCAGCACTCCAATACTGGCAAAAACTCTTTTTCCTTTTATTCCTGCCAAAAATCCAGAAGCTTGCTTAGCCTACACCAAGTACATCCCTCAAACTTTGTTTTTTTAAAATCAGTTTTCATTAGTATGTTTCAATAATTTCTGAAATTATGTAAATAAAATATTTAACATTTATAATTGATAGACTTAATATTTTAGGTAGCATATAAAGTACTGACAAATTGGGAACTAATGCATTACTTGCTTTTCAACAATTTAAAATAAGTTAAAGAGCGCATAGATCTGAAAGATTATGCAACACGAGTAAGTGTTGTATGCATAAGAGTGTGCTGCCCTTCCAGAGGACAGAAGTACCATTCCTACCTCTGATACCAGACAAGTTGGCACATCTTATAAATTCAGGTTCAGCCAATTTGAGTCTTCTGACCTCAGTGGGCACCTACACTCACAGGGGCACAAACCCACAAACATACACACTAAGTTAAAATAAGTATTTGAAAGCAATGTGGTTTTTCTCCTTTGGTTTGTTTATATGGTGGATTACATTGATGGATTTCCATATACTGAACCACTCTTGCATGCATGGGATGAAGTCTACTTGGTCATGGTGGATGATATCTTTTGTGTGTTCTTGGATTCTGTTTCCAAGTACTTTATTGAGTATTTTTGCATCAATGTTCATAAGAGAGAGAGGTCTGCAGTTCTCTTTTTTTTTATTGGGTCTTTGTGTGGTTTAGGTATCAAGGTGACTGTGGCTTCATAGAATGAGTTTGGTAATGTTCCTTATGTTTCTATTTTGTGGAATAGTTTGAAGAGAACTGGAGTTAGCACTTCTCTGAAGGTCTGGTAAAAATCTGTGCTGAAATCATCTGTCCCTGGGCTTTTTTAGGAAGGGAGACTTTTGATGACTGCTTCTATTTCCTTGGGGGGATATAGGACTAGTCAGTCTTTCTACCTGATCTTGATTTGATTTTGGTAAGTGGAATCTATTAAGAAAATTGTCCATTTCATTTAGATTTTCAAATTTTGTGGCAGATAG
>REGO01000830.1:67456-105811 GCA_010120015.1 Rhombomys opimus
TGTAGGTGCCCTAGGTCCAATTTTGCATTGTGCTTGGTGGATGCTTCAATTTCAGCAAGCCACTCTGGGTTCTGGTTAGTTGGCTTTGTTGGTCTTCTTGCAGAGCTCCCATCACCTCTAGGTCTTTCTCTCTTTCCTTCCACTTTTCCACATGACTGTCTAAGCCCAGTGTTTGCCTGTGAGTCTCAACATCAATTTTGAGGGACTGCTGGGTAGAGTTTCTCAAAGGAAAACTCTGTCCAGTTTCTGTCTGCAAGCTTAGCAGAGTATCATTTACAGTGACATATGATCATCGTGACATGGAATTGATACTCTCCTATAGGGTAGGTCTTTGTTTGGGCCAGGCATTACTTGGGCATTCCATCAATCTCTGCTCCACCTTTATCCCTAAACATCTTGTAGGTAGGATACATTTAGGGTTGAACCCCTTATTTTCTATTTCTCTCTTTGTATCATGCAAACACATACTTTATAAAATTAATATATACTATTAATAAATGAAGATAAGTCGAGACAAAAAATGATGTTTGAAGTTTTTGTGGGTGGGTTGATGTCCCCTTCCTTCTGCAAGGAGACTAGTTAGAGGATATCCTCTTCATTATCTAAGGTTTCTGCTACTAAGAGTCTTTGCTTGAATACCCCTCATATTCTTCCAGGGTCTTCTCCTGACTTAGGTCACCAGCTTGGCACAGAGATAACCCCACCTTCAGCTTTTCTTTTCTCTACAAACCTTCTGTCCTCTTGTCCTTGCTCTCCCTAGGTCTAATCTCCACCCTCTTAACTCTCTTAACTCTCCTACCTTGTTTCAGCTACTTTGTCTCTTTATTCCATCTCTCCTTCCAAGTGAGATTTAGACATTTTCCCTTGAAAGATCTTCTTTGAGTCTATGCTTGATAGTATGATTATCCTGTATATATGGTTAAAATCCCCTTGTGAGTAGATACCATATGTGTCTTTCTGTGTTAAGGCATTGTGATTAAGATACATGTTATAAAAAGGAACACAAGAAGAAAATTCCCATGCTAATATACTTTTTATGTTTTTTAAATAATAAAGTATTTTATTATTTTAGATTTTTTCAAACTAACAGACTGAAAAAAGGCAAACACTTTGGATTCCAGATTTCTTCTCAGCAGATATTTACCTTAATTTGAAATATTATTTATCTTAGTTAAGCAACTGATATTTAAATCATTCCCATGAATTTGTAAAATTAACTAAAGCTCATACTAGACTTAAACACTACTACCTGAATGGACTGTGCTTTCACGTACTTGATGTACACGGATATATAAATAGCAAGGGGATGATACATACATTATACATACATTCATATATATATATATATTACATACATGCATATATATATATATATATAACAAATAGAAAGTAGAGATAAATTAAAAGTATAGATAGTTATATATAAGAAAAATTATAATCTGGTGACATGATTGTGATATATGAAATGAAAAGTACCCTAGTGTCTCCAGGACAGATCCAGATGATATATGAGTTATACTTTTACTTTAGTGATTTTGGTTCAGACCCTTGATTTGCAGTCTCTTAGAACTACTAATCGTTTTAAAGTGCGCCAACAGCCTATGTGGATACATTTCTTTTTCTGAAGTCTTAAATACTATATGTCAAGAAATGTGAAGAAGTTTTGAGATTTTACAACACTTGGCAGTTAACAAGGAAGCTCTGCATGTTTTTATATGCATTGAGAGAAACATGAACCACTTAAGAAATGAACACTTTTCTGATGCACATCATATTGCAAAACAAAGTTTTCTATCTATATCTTGCTTTGTATCCCAAGGCACAAAGGTGTACCTCCATGTAGCTACAAGTTCAGGATTCCAGAATAGCTGAGAATTTCTTGTGAAGGAAACACCTGACTAAAGTAAGAAGCTACAATGGGGCCTTCAAAAGTGGTGTTTCAGAAGGAGGCATTATCTTCATTATCCTAGAAAGCAAACAACAACAACAAAATAATTTACATTATCCTACAAAGGAACATACTGCTATATTTACAGACAGTGTACCATACAAGCATTTTTAACATAAGGAGCTGAAGTACAAAAAAAAGTCATTTTTCCTATGTAGTATAGGTAAAAAAAAAAAAAAAAAAAAAAAAAGAACAAAAGCTCCATAATTACTTCCTAACACCTTTGTACCCAGATTGTTAGGCTTTTCAGCATAAGAAAAATGCAAATCTTGGGCAGAGCAGACAAAGATTCTTCACAATCTCTAACCTGGGTTGGGGGGAACAGAAGAAAAGAAAAAGAGGGTCATTGCCGACTTTAATACTGCATGTGAGAGACCAAAGAATTAAAAACTAGTTTTTTTGGGTTATTGGATTAAAGTTTGAAACACAACCTGAACAAAGGCCATACAGGTGGAGACACAGCTTTACTGCATTCTTTTCCTCCCCACTAGAGATACAGTTGCTAGGAGACCAGCCCAGATCGCTCCTCTCCCCAAGCAACAGCCAAACATAGGAAGCCAGATCTTTAATGGTTTTGGTGCCTTCCTGGAGCCAATCAGTTCAAAATGTAACATCCCCTTCTGTGTTTCAGTCAATAGATGATTGACAGGCTTGAATTCCCCTGCTTTTTGTGTGCTGTGACTGACTGAGACCTTTAAATTACCCTCCTACCCTTGGCTTGGGGGCTCTACTCTCAACCCCTGTGTTAGTGAGGGTGTGAGCCCCAGCTCCAGCTTGTAATAAAAAGATCCTTGTGTGTTTTGCAATGGACTTGTCTCCTAGTGGTCTTTTGGGGGCTCTCATAAATCGGGCACAACATACTTGGGGGCTCTTCTAGGATCTCCAAGACCCCCAGGACCCTTGAGCCAGAGGCTCAGAACTCCAGGTAAGTGCTTTTGTCTGAGTAAAGTTCTGTGTCTCTATTCTGTCATTTTGTGTATCTTTGAGATCTCAAGGTGGTACACAGTGGCTGTCCGTGGAGCAGTCTTGTCTATGGTACACTAGCTGACCAGCTGGCAGACCACGGCCAAGTGGATCTTGGGGATATTCCAGATCCTGGCGGGGTCAGGGCTCCCCAGTAGCACCATCAGGGTCCCAAGTCTGTTTGATAAGCCAAGAAGAAAGTGGGTCTCTCCCACAGAGACAGGAAGTGCTGCCAACATACTGGTTTTGGGTTCCTACCCTCTTACCTGTCCGAATCTGTTGTTTGACTTTGTGTTTGTTTGTCTGTCTATCTATGGTGATTGTTCTCATTTCTTTGGACAGGGCTCAGACTTCTAAATCCCTAGACTTAATTCTTTCCCATTTCAGTGAGGCTCAAGCCATGCTCCACAGGCTCCTGTGACAGGGGCCAGGAGGCACCAAGGGATGGCTACAGTATGTGGAGTCCCAAGATTGGCACCTCTGCCACAGCTTTCTGATCTCAGGTCTGGCATAGGTGGGTGGAGTCCGATTTAGGGGAAGGCCACCCCTGATGGAACAAGATGGAGGGCTCAATGAGAGACAGGCTACTGTTGCGAGTTTTTTGTTTGTTTGTTTGTTTGTTTGTTTTTTTCTATTCTCTTTGTACCACTATATTGGTTTCCGTATTTCTTCTATGTTTTGTTTGCTAATGATGGTCTCAGAAGGACGGTGACCAACCAACTGTGCACCATGTTGATTTTGCCTGCCCCATGCTCCCAGCAATATAAGCTGGGGCACCTCTGGTTGCTGATGGCAGCATGCCTTAGTTTGGGACAGGCAGGGAGCAGCCAAGAGCTGGGCCGGGCTGAGGGAGCTCTCCCAGGCTGATGGGCTCATTTCTACCTGGAGGGCAGGGGGAAGGATCTCTCACTGCTTAGAAGAGCTCCACTTGTGCAAGCCTGCCTTCTGGGAGGGGAAATGACAATGGTAAATTTCCGCTGTTTTGGTGCCCACTAGTCTTCTGGAGTCAGCATGAGAGGGCAGAGGCCAGGAGGCACGCTATGGGATGGCTGCACCGTATGGCATCCTGGTAAACACGGCTAACAAGTCCCAAACGCCCTCGTCGATTTAATAGATAACAAAGTGCTTGAAATTACAGCTGGATGGAATAAGAAAAGTTTTATATGTCTGTTTAAATGTATGTGTGGCCCTTGCATGTTTACTTCTGACTGATCTTAAATGGTTAATATGCTCTGTATGTCTTGGTTATAGATTAACAGTTATTGGATATGTTTGAAGGTTAAACTCAAACTCTTCTTTAGAACACATATATGTGTGCATGTATGTTTGTAAGATTGATAGAAGCACATGTTTTTAAATATCAACCATGTGGCCTGCCATGTGATGTGACTCTACCATCTTGAAATTGCCACCTGGTCTGGGGTAAGGCAGAAAAAAAAATTACAGAACCACATAGTTGTAATGAATTCTGTTTATCATATTATCTCCTTTTAGATTAAAAGGACAAGTCTCATTTTAAATTGGTATTGATTTTAGAGATCAAATAGTTTGCACTGGTAAAATTTGGTTTTGACTTTTAAAATTATGGTTATGCTTTGTAATTTCACTCCTGAAAATGGTACTTTACTTTGATAGTGCAAAAAATGCGTTTAAGGCTCTGAAACATTTTAAAATTGGATTATGTATACATACATATCTATATAAATATAAATATATCAGGTCATATTGAAATATTTTAAAATTAGTTAGTGTGTTTTACCTTACACCCCCCAATTAATCTTTTAAAAATATAGCACATTACCGTGACTTTTAGATCACTAGAAAGAGCTACTTTCTACATGGTTATGCTAGAACATTAGTGTAGAATTTGAACCTTTATGTTTCATTTCTAGTGTCTATTTTGCCAAAAAAGTTAAAATTTAATTGCATGCACATGCACACACACATACATATACCTTCTAACTTTGTTTTCCTAACTAGTATCCCATGAATTCATATGCAAGAATAGTAATGTCTAATACATATGTCTCCATTTTAAACTTTAAAGCAAGGATGTAAACAATAATATTTGGTGCTTGAATTTCTGGGCCTGGGCTACTCCACCCAGTATAATATTTGGGGTTTATATGTTTTTATCTCTATAATTTTATTATCTTACTATTAACATTATTATAGTATATATGTTCACCAATTTTTTCAGTCTTCTTCTAGAGGCATTTTTCTATTTTTTCATACTCTGGAGCATTTTTCCTGTTGTTTTGAAAATATTTGAATGTATCTGGCACATTGACTTTGATTTGAACTATTTATATATTTGATGTTAAATGTGTTTTGTACATTTTAATTTTGTTGTATATTTATGGATAAAATTACTTATTGATTATGCTATTTTCCCTGCCAGCAACAAAGGTATACAAAATTAAGTGTTTTTATAGCTAATGAAAATAGTAAAAGATTGCTGCTATGAAATAGCAATTTACAGTGAGATTGACAATGGGGAGACTTCATTGTAGATTCACAATGATGAGATTAATAATTCAATAATCATTGTGTTTAACATGCACAACATTTGAAAGTATTGTAATAAGAGTCCAAGTGCTTTTGCATTACCAAACTAGAAAGTCATGACCTTGGGTTGTGAAAACTCTTCTTTTGCCCTCCAACATGTTCATTGTGATGTGAATGAACTTTACAAAATTGTACACAGAAAGCTGGACATCTGAAAATAATATCTTAAACTTATGACATTTGCAATGAAGGTCTTCATGAACTTACAAGTACAAATCCTTTGCTTTGCAAGTAGAATCCAGGTGGGCCAGATGACAAGAATCACCAGAAATACCATTCTACCGAGGCAGGAGGTAATGTGATTAAGAGACTGTACTGCACACACTGCCGGGGTGACGCTGCTGGAAGTGATCTCTCTGCTGTAGGCTGTACTTCCCCACTGACCAGTAAGACTGATCTCAGCTCTCTTGGAATGATGGCTTCATATATGTCAATAGTAATTTGGGGCAATTGGGAGACTCTCCTTATTGCAATGGATCAAAAGAAAATTCTCTAATGTGATGATAATTGATAAAAGAAAAATCATAAGATAAAAAAACGAAGATTTTTTTTAATTTTTTGGCTTCTACTGAAAATAGATTTTTTTCTATCATACCCTGATTATAGATTCCCTCTTTTCCCTCTTCTCCATCTCCTCTCCTATATTGATCTACTTCCTTTTTATCTCTCATTAGAAAAGAACAGGCTTCTAAGAAATAAAAATCAACATTGCAGAATAAAATATAATAACACAAAACAATGGCCTTCACACTAAAGTTGGACAAGGAAAACCAACTGAAGGAAAGGAGCACAAAGATCGCAAAAGAATTAGAAACCCATAATTCACATACACAGAGCACTTGGTACCGATTCTTTTCCCCCTTGTGATGGTTGTCCCTACACTCTATTATCTTGTCCCTGGTTCTTGATAACAGAGCTGTGTTGGGTATTGATTACATCTCATGGAGTGGGACTTAAGTCAAATCATACATTGCTCGGTTACTCCTACAAGCTTTGTGCCACTATTGCCCTAACATATTTTACCTACAAGTAGAACAGCTTTATAGATCAAAGAGTTTGAGGCTGGGTTGGTGTTTACCTTTCTCTTTTGGTATACTGCAGAATACTTTCCCATATCAACAACACTAGAATGTAGGAAAGAAGGTTCTATGATGGGTCTAAATCAAAAATTATATCAAATGAAGGGCCGAGGAAGTCACTGTCAATAAAACGATAGCAGAGCAAACATGAAGACTTAATTTATTACTACCAGAACCCTCACACAAAACCAGGATACTTTCATATCTACAATTCCCATACTGGGTAGATACAGGCAGGATGGTCTATGAGGCTTGCTGGTCATCAAGTATAGCCAATCACCAAAAACCACGTTCAATGAGTGACCATATTCAAAAAATAAAGGTGCACTCTAAAGAGGGAAATATCCATCAACCTTGGCCTCCATGGAAACACACTTCCATGCAAATACACATGCGCATACATATATATAAAAGAGAGCTCACAGATACACAAAAATACAAAAAAAACCCAAATGAATTAAATAGAAAAAAAATTACGTTAGTCTTATGCAACTAAGATGGCTGCTCTATACATTATTGTTACTAAATGTTAAAGAAGCTGGAAAATACTACGTCTTAGAATTACATACATTAAATGTGCTTATTTTCTTGGCTAATGAAGACTTTATGTATTTTAGAATATCAAGTACACCTTCATAAAATCTTGAAGGAGAGAAGCTCTGTCTGTATTTATAAAGTGCTAAATGTATTTACGAACTCATATTCACAGATCCACCATCACTGTGCTCTCAAAATATTTTTCTAGGGTAGCATATGCAAAGAATATAACACAAATAAATAAATAAATAAACAAATATAAATAAAATATTTTAGAAAGGATTGCAACAGTATACAAATAACACCCTTTCATTGAAAAAAAAATAAAACAACTAAAAATAGAAAACAACAACAATAACAATGACTTCAAAAAACAATGAAGAAAGCAAATACTCTTGAATGGGACAACTGATCAGTTTTCCACTGGGAAGGTGCTATGAAATACCAGCTATTTATATACACTTTGATAATGTTATGATTAAGTGTAATCATATTATAATATATTAATGTTTAGTTTAAATAATAGCTGAAAGATGATATTATGGGGAAAATGGATAACAACACATTGAACTGACCCAATGTATTTTAGTAGAATTTAAAAATAAGATGGAAGATACAGAGGCACGGAACTATCAGTCAATCAACTGTACAATAAAGGATAAAAGTAAATCAAAGGAAAAAAAGAAAAAAAATTAGGAGAGATAGGAGAATGATCTCCATCTGACCTGGACATGCTATTAAAAGCACTTAGCTAAAGATGGAGAGGAAATCTTAGAAACAGCTTAAAGCAGAAGGGATTTTATAACAAATCAGTTAAATGAATCTAAGATCAGACATCTCAGAAGTGAGGGAAGTGAAATTACAGGATCTCTGAAGTGCTGAAGAAGAGCACATGTCAGTGCACAAGACAGCAATCAGGAAAACTCTCCAGAACAAAAACAACTCAACTTGGAAAGACATGTTCAGAAGGAAGACTTTATCTGATAGACAAAAGCAGATTTTCTAACTTCAAATAACCGATTAAAGGGATAGCTGCCTTAAAAACAAGTTTAAAATAGTAAATCAGAAATTATGCCCAACAACAACACTAGAAAAATCAAGTTTAAAAAACCTAAGAGCATTAAATAAAACATATTAGAATAAATCAAAATAATAAACTTAAGGGATAAGATTAAAATAAAAATTAAAATCAATGATAGAAAAAAATTACATAGATAAGCATTGATTAGACAAATAGTGTAGTCATTGATAGCAAAAGAGTAGAAATAAAACAAAAATGTGAGTATTTAAAAAAGTAAATCACAACAACAATACTCCAGCAACTGGAATGACTGTAATTCTAAATTTCAGCACATGTAGAAAATTGTAGTAGGAAACAATACATAGATAAAATTTACATAAAAAAGGATTGTTTTAATGGCTGACACATATAAAAAGGTAACCAGAATACAAGACCAATTTTAAAAGAATTCTTCATGATAGTATAATCTGGAGTAATTTGATAAGTATGTAATAATAATCCAGATAAAGATAAAATCCATAAAAATAGCTTCTATGCTATTACATCCAGAAAAATATGATATTCTCGTGTAAGGTAAATTGATTTTGAGGAGACCTGAGGGAACCCATGTGGCTGATGAAGGTGTATATTGTATCTCAATGTATATAGGATTACAAGGCTGCTTGTATTTCCAAATATTCATTTATTTGAGCACTTAAAATGTTTACTATTTCCATGAAAGTTACTTTTTAATAAAATTTGCTCAAAATGATATAGGTATAGAGTACCTACATAACCATGAAAAATATCTGTCATTGTATTAAAATGAAAGTTGAAGAAATTTACAAAACAAAAGAGAAAAGTTTATTTAGTGATCTAAATATACTATTTTAGTAAAAATAAGAAGCAACACAGAAAAAAATAAAAAACTGCAAAACAATTAAAAATCAAAGGAGAAAATAAAGTATATAATTATTTTTCTTTTTTCAATTTAACTTTATTTATTAAAATTTATTCACTTTGTATCCCTGCTGCAGCCCCCTTTCTTGTCTCCTCCCAGTCCCACCAACCTTCCCTCTTATCACGGTATGCCATTTTTCTATAAACCTCCCTAATAGGGGAGAACCTCTTCCCATTCTATCTGACCATAACTTATCAGGTCTCATCAAAGATGACTGCATCATCTTCCTCTGTGGCCTGGCAAGGCTGCACCATTCAGAGGGAGGTGATCAAGAGCTGGCCACCGAGTTCATGTCAGAAACAGCCCCTGTACCCCTCTCTAGGGAACCTACTTGGAAACTGAGCAGCCAGTTGGCTTCCTATAAACAGGGGTCTAGGTACTCTCCATGCATGGTCCTTGGTTGGAGTATTGGTCTCTGCAGGGGCCCCTGGGTCCAGGTATTTTTGGCTCTATTGTTCTCCTTGTGGAGTTCCTGTTCCCTCTGTGTCTATCTTCCTCTTCTTCTATAAAGATTCTGGCACTCTGGACAAAATTTGGTTATGAGTTTCAGTATCTCCTTCAATACCCTGGTGGGTAGAACAAGATCCAGCTATATCACTCCTAGGCATATACCCCAAAGAAGCTCCACCATTTATTAATGATATTTGCTCAATCATATTTGTAGCAGTTCAATTTGTAATAATCAGAAACTGGAAACAACCAAGATGTCCTCCAAAGTAGGAATGGATACAGAAAATATGGTACATTTACACAATGAAATACTACTCAGAAATTAAAAACAAGGAAATCATGAAAATTTCAGGCAAATGGTGGTAATTAGAAAAGATCATCTTGTGTGAGGTAAGCCAGAAGCAGATAGATACATATGATATATACTCACTTATAATTGTTTTTCTAAGTATAAAAAATTACCAAAACTCCACAGTACAACATATAAAAAGAAAAAAAAATAAGATGTTTGTAAATAAAGAAGACTTTCACTTAATTAACCAAATAATTAATGCTTTAAATTGTATTTAGAGGTAAGACAGGTAAAGTAAAACATTCATGCCACTTTCCCAGACTAAAATGGAAACCCAGAAAAGAATCATATATGGAATATTCCTCCAATTCAAACCTCGTCACAAAGAAAATTATGAGCAACTAAAATTACAGCACATTTTCTTTGATATTCAAATAAAATGGAATTCTGATTTTGTATCATCAGTCTCTCAGCTGGTTGGAGAAGTGTATGTTAGTATTGAAAGACTGGTATATACTCTTGATTCCTAAACCATAAGTAAGTAGAGCATGACCTATTTGCAATCATGGATATAGAAGCACACATGGTAAGTACGTATCAGCAAATGAGCAGCACAATATATAACTGAGATGTTACTTTTTAATCCACTTAGGTTTGGTATAACATTTCAAATTAAGATCATGTAAACAACAGATTAAATGAGTCCCAGGAAAAATGGGATTACTATAATGCGTGTAAAACATTCCAAACATAACCAATATCCAGTTTAAATAAAAGCTCTTTGCAGAGCAAGGAGCAGAGAGTTATTTATTTGTCAAATAAAGTCTACAACACAAATTTTAATGCAAATATTATTCTTAGTAGTAAAACTTTACTTCATTTCATTAAGATTAGTATAAAGATGCATATTTAACTGGCACTAATGTTTATACTTTCTATTTTCAGGAGGTTTTCACATTTTATTAATGAAAGACTTAAATGTGAGAAAGAAATTTCAGATTATTTAATTATGAATTGTGTGTATAACAAATGAAAATAATTTAAATCCACTCTTATGATTAACAAAGTATAGTTTGTTTACAAAATTAGTCAAACATGGTAACAATTATTTCTATTTTTTTAACATTTCCATAGTCTTTTCATACTTTACAATATCAGATTTTTTTAAGGGAGAAACTAAAACTATGAAAAATTCCTGAACACCTGATGGAACTTTAAGAACAATAATATAAGATGTTACTAAACAGTGCAGTAACAATGTACCATTAAATGTCAAAAACATGACAAATTTTTAACTGAATACAAAGTAAATGAATACAATGCGTTATGTGTGTTTACATAATAGAACATATTGTAACAAAATTGACTAATAATTGAATGAAAACATTTCAGTGGGATAGTATAATGCTGAAATACAGACACAGATTTAAATGTATTAAATAAGGGAAAATGAAACAAAAATTTAAAATATTATTTAGGAGCTCTTTTTCCAGGTTAAGGCAATTACATGCCCTCAATATAAAGCTAAGAATTAAAAGACCATTCCTCTCTTTTCTGGATTAACTGAAACAAGCATTCCTTTTGGAAGTCTCTGACTATACCCTGCTCTCCTCATTTGCTCTGTGAGATACACAGATAAAGATTATCAAAACAGTTTTCTTGTTTCTAGTCTACTGCAGAAAATGCTATATCACTTACACTTAAGAACTATTTGAGACATGGCTTGTAATTTTGGGTGCTGTGGAGAATATTATAAATCCAACACTCAATAGATTAGTGAGATTTAAAAAATATGGAACTTAGTACATTGTTTCACCTAAATCTATGTGGCTAGAAGATGAAGTGCGCAAAGTAGCTCTTTCTTAGTGTTAAGTCAGTCCAAGCCAAGCAACACTGAAATAAGATGTGAAAAGACTCTGAAAAGAAAATCGAAGGAAGGAATGAAATGAATTTAAATCCACTGTTCATATTTTATATATATATCCATATATATATACATATATATGGAATACCAATGGGTATGAGAGAGGATGTGTCAAGTACAGATTTGATATATTATGCTGTCATTTTAATATATGTTTTTATTATCTTTGAAAATATATATTAGGTGATAATGACCTATTTGTAAATATGTACATTTTATGTATGTTCCGGGAACCAAAAATGAAAATTAGAAAGTAAAATAAAATAATGATAACCACGGCAGCATTTACTGAGTATGTTTTATTGAACATTTGTTATAGACTGGTTGTTTGAAGTAATTAAGTTGCTTATTTTAGATATTCAGATTTAGTAACTCATTTTTCTTTTAAAATATCTGATTAGTTAATATTTTGATTTGTAGCGTTAAGGTATATGGTTGCTGTGCAACAGTTTCCTTTGGGAATGAAACAATGCACTCTGCAGGGAAGTTCCTCAAGCATCAAGGTAAACAGCTCAAAAGAATTTCAGAAGGTCCCTGAAAATGATGAAATTCACTAGGACCCTCCCTCTCAGCTCTAAGCAGTAAAACTCCTCTGACAAGCAAAGCTATTATGAAGACATTTTAGGCAAAACTGGCTACCTGAGGAAGCATAAACCAGCTGAGCTTCCTGGAAGAGGTTTAGACCTGAAGTACTGCAAGGGACAATCTCCAACTTACTGAGCTGCTCAGTGGGATTCAGGTTCCCAGCTTTCATGAGCTCTCTTCCATGCTGGAGTGGGCTTTGGTGGTTCAGCTGTCCTCTAGTCCTTACTGTTACCGTTAGTAACCCCTCCGTGGTACAGTGGAAGTTTTGCTTCCTTGAAAACCTTGGTTATGTTATGTAAAAGTGTTTTTGTTTTGGTTCCAAGTGTGGGATGTGGAAATGCTTTATCTATCACTGAAAACACTCCCTTCGAGACAGCGCATGATCTGTCTTAGCTGACAGCAGCCTAGTGAGAGGGCAAATGATCTTTTCCAACTGGAACCTGCCTTGTGCAGGGAAGTAGTTTTTGCGAGGTCAAAACATTCTTGTAGAGGGAGTGAAAGGGGCTCACCTCAGAGAGAGGTTGCTTCAGGTAACTTGGCCTCCAGTTGCATTGCTTCACTTTGAGCCTCTTCTAAAGAGAAACACTCCAGAGGAATGCTTCAGGGAGGCCATTGCTGCTTTGTTCTGCTGCTGCCTGTGGTCATTGCTGTTGCTTTGCTATTGCTGGTTTGCTGGACTGCTGGATATCCTGATAATGAAGAGTGGGATCACATCAAGAAACTTTATTTTAGATTTTTTATTATTACAATTTATTCAGTTTGTATCCCAGCTGTAGCACCCTCCCTTGTCTCCTCCCAAACCCACTCTCACTCTTTCTTCTCCTCCCATGCCCCTCCCCCAGTTCACTGATAGGGGAGATCCTCCTCCACTTCCATTTGACCTTAGCCTATCAGATCTTGTCAGGACTGGCTGCATTTTCTTTCTCTGTTGCCTGGTACAGCTTCACTCTCCCCAGGGGGAGGTGATCAAAGAGACACCCACTGAGTTTATGTCAGTGACACCCCCTGCTCGCCTCACTAGGAAACTTACTTGGAGGCTGAACTGCCACGGACTATATCTGTTCCGGGGTTCTATGTTATCTCCATGTGTGGTTCTTGGTTGGAATATCAGACTCAGAAAAGACCCCTGGGCTCTGAATTTTCAGTTCTGTTAGTCTCCTTGTGGAACTCTTGTCCCTTCTATCTCCCCCTTCTTTCATAAGATTCCCTGTACTCTGTTCAAATTTGGCTATGAGTCTCAGATTCTGCTTCTATACTCTCCTAGATAGAGTCTTTCAGAGGCCCTCTGTGGTAAGCTCCTGTCCTATTCCCTGTTTTTCTCCCACTTCTGATGTCTATCCCATTTGCTCAGAAAGACACACATGGTATATACTCATTTGTAAGTGGATATCTGCCATATAATATAGGATAAACTACTAAAACCCATACTCTAAAGAAGCCAAAAGAGGAGGACTCAAGGAACTAATTCTATAAAAGTCAATATCCCTATTTCTACTAATTTTCTTTCTCTTCTGCCAAGGGTCTATGGGGTAGAAGGGAAGTAGAAGCATTAAGGAACTCCAAATCAAGTATATTTTACAAAATGAAAGACTTAAAGTGGGCCCAATAAAATTCATTGTTTCAGCAAGTTGGATTTGAGGGATAACTGAACTTTGGTCCATCATGTACTCTCTTTCTGAGGTATGATCTCTGTCTTGCATATCCCAAGGAGAAGTTTTGTCATGAAACAATGGTAGATGTGTGTGTGTGTGTGTGTGTGTGTGTGTGTGCACGCACGCGCGCTATACTGACTTTACATAAATAGCGTTTCTCCTTTTTTGTCATTACTGTGCTTGAAATCTTGGAATAGATAACTTTATTCCTGTCACAAGGACTATAGCTTCTAACATATTAACAATAAAGTCATGAAGTTTGCTGTGGTGACACAACTTGAGGGAGAAAAAAAGTTCCAGGTAGGAAAGAACAAAAATAGTTTTAATTTCCTAAAATTTTAATGGCCAATATCATATGTATAGGCAATAATGATGCTTGTTGGTTAGATTATTTTTTTTCTTTTCAGTAATTTTTCAGTCTTGTTGAGTGTTATGCTGTGATAACTCATGGAAAAACTAAGGAGACTATATCAACTCTATGGGTAAGATGTCCAGTGTAAGCTTAGGAAGCAATGGGATGAGAAGAAGAAAATATAGTGACTAAAATTTGAAGTGATCATTGCTGTCTTTTTTATTGACATGTTGTAAAATAATTTACAGATATAAATTATAGTCTCTATTTTCATCAATTTAATTTCAGATCATTATAGCACAATGAAGAGAGAGAAATAAAGTATGATGGAAACTTACACTAAAGTGTAACTGGCTCTGATATTATTATACAGTGGTAATATTGACATGCTAGATTTATATTTAAATATCTGCTATAACGTGGTCACGAAGCTATGTCACAAATTCATTCATTATATTTTAATGCAGAAAGATTAGATAGTATTTCAGTTTTGGGAATTGTAGGATAATAATTTGTAGACTCAAAAGCTGCCCAAAAAACAGTTGGTTATCCTTTTAAAACAGATTGTAAGCAGAAAGTAAAGAGTTATCAGTTATAGACTAAAAAGACTCAGGCCCTGGAATAAGAGAGAAATTATTAGAAAACTGTTGAAGAAAAAAAAGGATTAATTATTTAAAAACGAAAGTGCTAAAGCGATTGTGTGGTACAAGTAAGAATGTTAACATGGTTGGATCAAGAAAAGAATATCTTATCAAATTCGAAAGGTGGTAGACATTGGCCCCTTTAAGTAGAGCATAACAGGGTTTGAACAAGGAAATTCCGTGGTTGTGGTAGAATAGTAAGTGTCAATAACTAACATTGAGTATGCTTACATTCAAGAAATTCTGTTTTAAAAACATAAAGAAGCAAAAAGAGATTTGGCCATTTGTTTCAAGGAAGAATTTGTATTTGTCTCCTTTGTTACTACAGTATTGAGCTGATTTGATAAACTGTGTTAAAACAGTGAAACCTTGTTAGAGTAAGGATGTTCCAGTGTAAGTCTACAGAACCCGGAGCATACCGGCTAGAAGGTGCACTTTTAAAGTCCAAAGTGCTTCCAATACATCATGTGAGAAATAGCTGTGTGCAGAAGCAATGGGTATGATTTATTTTCTTAATGAAATAGGAAAGGTGATCAAATGACAAATAGGACACTGTCCATGGTAATGGTATGAGGCAGGAGATTTTATACAATGCTCATCACACACACACATACACAAAAGAAACAAAATTTTGCTTTCAAGGTAATGTAGTTAGTAAAAGTAATTTGTTTTTAAAAATTTAGTTTATTTGTTAAGTGTGCTTGTGTGTTTGTTTGCAGGCTTACAGACTGTTACAACAAATAATTCTGAAGTGACTATTTGGGTCGTTTGGGGAACTAGATACTGCAGTTGCATCCAAGAAAATGACATATATTACATGGGAGTTTGGTATGAACTCTGGTGTTCATATTTGAGCTAATCTCATAGACAGGATGAAATAGGTAGGGGAAAAGGGGCTAAGACATAAAGCTGTTCTTTAGATTTAATAAGAAGTGTAATCATTATCTTACAGCAACTATGGTTACCTGCACTATATATACACAAGAAAAGCCTATAAATAGTCAAATAATGACCAGGGCAGACTCACGGGGCCCAACTCTTTAACTCTGCTGGTGAGGATGCTGACCAAGGGAAACACTCTTCCCTTGCTGGTGGGAGTACACACTTGTACAACCACATTGGAAATCAATCAGGTGCTTTCTAAAAAAAAATTGAATATAGTTTTACAAGACTCAGCTATACCACTCCTGGGCATACATTCGAAAGATGTTCTACCGTATCACAAGACACTTGCTCAGCTATGTTCAGAATGGCCTTATTCATAACATCCAGAAACTAGAAACAACCTAGATGTTCCTCAACCAAAGAAAGAATCGATGAAGAAAATGTGGTACATTTACACAATGGAATACAACTTAGCTGTTAAAAACAAAGACATTCTGGGTGGAGGTAGAAAAGATCCAGATCTAGAAAGACACACATGAATGTACTCACTTATAAGTAGCTATTATTCATAAAGTACAGGATAACCATGCTACAATCCACAGACCCAAAGAAACTAAGTAAGAAAGAGGGCCCAAGGGAGGATGTTTTAATCTCACTCAGAAGGGGAAATAAAACAGACATCTGAAGTAGATGGAGTGAGGGAAAATGATGGGACAGGAGGTGTTAGGGGGAACAGGGGAGGGAATCAGGTGGAGGGTAGTGCCAGGAAGGAAGAGAGAATGAAAACTGGTAAGGGACACCTCTGGGATGGGGGATTCTCGTGGGAGTCTATGGAGGTGACCCTAACTGAGACTCCAAGCATCAGGGGATATGGAACCTGAAGCAGCCACCTCCTGTAGCCAGGAAGGATTTTCAGTTGAGGGTGAGGGACACTAACTAACCCATAAAACTTTCAACCCAAAATGCTTCCCACCTACAAGAAGTGCAGGCTAAAGATAAGGCGCTTGAGGGATTGACCAATGACTGTCTCAACTTGAGACCAACCCCATGGGAGAGAGCCAATCCAAGACACTCTTAATGATACTCTGCTATGTTTGCAGACAGGAGTCTAGCTTTACATTCTTCTCAGAAGCATCATCTATCAGCAGACAGAAACAGTTGCAGAGCCCCACAGCCAAACAAGAGTCTTGAGGAAGAGAGGTAGGAGGACTGAGGAAGACGAAAGGGTCAAGGACATGACAAGAAGACCTTCAGAGTGAACTAACCTGGGCCCACAGAGGCTCACAGACACTGAACAACCAACCAAATGGCATGCATTGGCTGGAACTAGACCAAGTACACAAACAGTTGTGCAGCTTGGCCATCACATGGGTCCCTTAACAACTGGAGTAGGGGCCGTCTCTCACTCTGTGGCCTGCCTTGGATCCCTTTCCCAGAGCTGAGCTGCCTTGTCTGTCCTCAGTGGGAGAGAATGAGTTTAGCCCTGCTGTGACTTGATGTGCCATGGTGGGTTGGTACCCATGGGTACTCAGAGAAGTGGACGGAGGAAGGGGGAATATGAGGATGGGACTGGGAGAAGAGAAGGGAGGGGCCTTCAACCAGGCTGTAGAGTGATTAAATAAATTAATAGAAAAATGGCTGTTAGCAGACAATCAATCAGTTCTGAGATGGGTAGAGACATTCTCTTAATTGAGTATCTCAGGATCCAACCAACAATTCCAAAATCAATGTCACACAAATGCAGGCTCCTGGTTATATTCAGTGCCTCACAAAATGCAACAAACAGATGTAGATGTAAGAGAAAGAGAGATTTGTGCAAAGAAAAAAGTTGGGTAGGGCATTAAGAAATGAGTGATCAGTGTACAAGCACTCAAAAAGTAAATAAAAAACTTCAAAAATAGAGATCATTTCGCTATAGTACATAAAAGAACAATAAAATGAATATAAATATATCTTTCTAAAACTTATGTTTTAATATACAGGTATTTGTAATTTAAATTATTCAGAAAGGGCATACATTGGTGCTGTATCTAAACTGTCTCCCACATGCTCAATTTTGTACTTCTTTTTCATAATTTGATAATTCTGTTTGGGTCCTATATGGCTGAAACTTGGCTTGTCGAATTAGATCTGTAAGTCAGTCCAAATTCTGCTCAGACTGTAAATGAATGCTTCCTGTCCACCATTATTAGGTAGCTCCTTAAACTTCTCAGGTGTATATAATCATTTTAAAATGAATTTTTCTTTTTTATTATTAAACTTATTTATTACAATTTGTTCACCTGGTATCCTGGCTATGGTTCCCTCCCTTGTCTCCTCCCAATCCCACCCACCCTCCCTCTTCTCCCCCTACACCCCTCTTCTAGTCCATTTTTATCTGATCCTAGCCTATCAGGTCTCATCAGGACTGGATGCATTATCTTCTTCTGTGGCCTGGAAAAGAAATATTAATGATTAACCCCATAGTGTTATATATATGTTATAAAAGCATATAAACACACACACACACACACACACACACACACACACAGATATGTGTGTGTTAATCACTTGCATTTAAACAAATAAAAACCCTTTCCAAGTGAATAAAATGATAAATTAATAAGGCCACCAAGTGAATTAAAATGATAAAATGAGTAGCTATGGACACATTAAAATAGTAAATAAAATAATTGAAAACCTGGCCATTTATTCAAAGCTATTCCTCTATAACCCTAACAACCATATATTTATATAAAAGGCAGTATTTAATTTAGAGAGTAGTATTAAGTACACTATCCTGACTTTCAAGAAGGTCAAATAAAAAATAATTTCAAAATTAAAAATACAACATCTAGATTTTATATTAAATTGTATAACGTTTGAAATCAATTAAATATTCTATGAAATGTAATGCAAAACCAAGTGACGTATCACCTCACATATTTTATAATGAATCTTGTAAAATATGAGGATAAATTATTTTTAAATTATTTTTAGAGATATAGAAAAAATGAAACATCTGTATATTATTGAGAAACATGTAAATTTTAATAGATATTTTGGTAAATAATATGTAGATTCCTAGAAAATTTAAGACAGAAATACTATCCAGTGACTTCATTGCTGTCCATACACAAGTACAATTATCTCTAAAATATACCCACATTCCCATATTTGTTATAGAATTAACAACTATATCCTTACTTTGAAAATATTTTCAAGAGATAATAATAGATACAAAATTAAGTGTGTACATACATTTAAGTGCTACAGTTTCACTCTGAAATTTAGCCAAGGACCTATGGAAAGACTTGCTTACCAAGCCTGACTTAGTGGAAGATTTTAGATTACTGGAACTATGATTGTACTGGGACTCCTGTGACCCTGTTCTTTCTTTTTCCCTTATCTACTATTTTCTAAGTTTTTCCGCTTACTTGGGATAACATCACTAACCACATGGCCACACCTCTCCAAAAACACAGTAAGGTTTTAACAATTTTAAGAATTTTTTTCTTAGTACGATAACAGCATTTCAAACATGACGAAATGTTTATTGACTATTTTAACCACCTTACTACTTGAAAATAGATAATCAACAGCCTGAGATTTCCACCCTCATCCCTGATTCTTCTTATTGATTACGGTTATTGAGCATTACTATAGCTGGTGTTATCAACATAAAATGAATTTACAAGTAGAGAAGATGCCACTTCAAGTTTTTCTAGTCATCTGATAATGTCATCCTGATTACCTAATGAAAGTTAAGAGTGTAGGTATTTCACTACTGAATAATTGGAGAAGATATTTTACCACTGATGAGAATAGCTATTAATAGATCTCTATTAAGAGACAAGATTATTTTTGTGTGTGAGATTACGTGTAGAAACCTAAGAAAAAAATACAGTATGGCAGTAAAGAAGGCATTTATCAGAACTTAACTAGCAGCTTTCTTTGTTTAAATATTATAAAAAGAAAGACAATAAAGACAATTTTATGAAATATAAGTGGTGTAAAATGAAAAATGTTCATTTGTTATATTTAACATTTTTAGCCTGTGAAAATCTCTCATTAAATATGAAATATTAAAAGGGCTTCTTATTTTCAAATGAAAAAAAAAAGTTTTTACGGTGGACCTGAGTATGTTTCTTAGCACTCATGTTGACTGGCTCACAAATACTTATATCATGACCTCTAAAGAATTTGACCTCACTTCTCCTCACTTTGGGCCACCACAGGCACACAGGCACCCACAGTCTTGTCTCTCTCTCTCTCTCTCTCTCTCTCTCTCTCTCTCTCTCTCTCTCATATGCCTAAACATCTTTAAAAAATATTGTTGTATGAGAGAATACCTAGTATTAAATTAGAGTATGTCAACAGTGAGGTTAAACTCTATAAAGTGTTTGCAGACAGAGACTTGTTTTAAAAAACAAATATTTTAAAAATATAAGCACTGTGTCATGAACATTGCCATCTGGTTTATAACATACATGAAATTCCAGCAAGCATTAGAAAGCAATGAGATTATAACCAAGTAATGTGTCTTATTACATTTACATATTTGAAAAACAAATTTTCATGGAATTTGTGAGAGTATAAATAGCTGCTCCTATGTAATTGCTTGTTCTTTGCTTCACTAATACGAGTCTGACTAGATATTGTGGATCATCTAGAGAAAACGACACTCCCTAAACTGTGTATATTCTCCATTTTCAGGCAGAAGAGGAGGCTAAAAATTACATTTGAAAAGTTCCTTATCATCACTATGACATATTTCCCACATTAAGGTCATAGATAGAGAGTTGTTCTAGCTACAGACCATCAAGTTATGAAACCACAGTGGGTTGCATTTAAATTTTCTAAATGAAAGAATCATAAATATAAAATAAATTCTTTTCCCTGTATGCTCTGAGAAATATTTTTTATAATTTTTATTTTTTATATTAATCACAGGTTATTTACTTTGTATCCCAACTGTAGCCACCTCCCTCATTCTCTCCCAATCCCACCCTGCCTCCCTCATCTCCTCCCTGCCCTTTTCCAAGTCCACTGATAGGAGAGGACCTCCTCCCCTTCCATCTGACCCTAGCTTATCAAGTATCTTCAAGACTGGCTGCAGTGTCCTCCTCTGTGGCCTTTCAAGGATGCTCCTCCCTGCAGGGGGTGAGTCAAAAAGCCAACTGCTGAGTTCATGTCAGAAATAGTCCCTGTCCCCCTTACTAGGGTACTCATTTGGATACTGAGCTACCATGGGCTACATCTAAGCAGGGGTTCTAGGTTATATCCATACATGGTCCTTGGTTGGAGAAACAGTCTCATATTGGACCCCCGTGCCCTGATATAATTGGTCCTAGTGGAGCAAGCAACATTTTTTAACAGTTTACAGGAAACATCTCCAATTTACACCTGTAGGTTGTACTTTCATATGGCTATACTTTCATGCATCCATGAAAATCCTTACTGTCCTTATTATGCTGCTTATGATTTTATAGTAACATTTTGTACTGATTTTCTACTCTGTTCAGTTTTGGAGACTTCATCGAGGGTCAAATGTATACCAGGTTCTACTACTGGACAATAGAGAAGGAAACAGTGATTTCACCTTCATTTTCCTGAAGTGTAGAACAGCTAACAATCATAGACTTCATCAAGGTAAAATCAGATATTTTATCTTAAAATATTCTATAGCAAACCCTAATGAATATGGATGTCACAAAATGTTAACAGTGTTATTCGGGGTACGGTACGTAACTCTTCCTGTACGTGTTTACATACAGAATTGAAATATCTGGGGAATTACTCAGTGCCTCTTCATTTCCAGAGACATTAAATATCGCCCAGCAATTACACAACACATAATTCTGATTGGCAATTTTGTCACTTTGTTCTGATCTGTAATGTGTCAAACAAGATCTATGTGCCATGATCATTCAGAGCTTTTACTCTGAATGACTTACTCATGTTATTTCTCCATATTTTAAAGCCTATGCTTATACTCTTACTAGGTTTTTGCAGTTTTCATAGTCTGAATTGTCTCTCACTAGTCACAAGTGTTGGAATTATTTTCTATGTTCTACTTATTTTTTGTTCAATTTTTGAGTTCCAAATGTTTTTTTATAAATGTATATCTTTCCTATCCACAATGCATCCTTAAATCACATTAGAACTTTCTTTAATATTTCACACTTTGTTTTAGAATAATTTTGAACAAGCATCAACAATGATGTATGCAAACATTTCCTAACAGAACCTGCAAGCACTGTGTGATAGATATCATTTATTCCCCTTCAAGGAACACAAGCTATTCTTTATCTTATCTGAAACTCCTTTTACTTATTTCTTTACGGATGGGATTCAAGTTGTCCACATGCTCTAGTGTCCAAGGGCCACATTCACATAATTTGTTACTTATGTATTATATTTTAATTAAATAGATGTTATAAATAACAGAAGCCATTCTATTAATTTTGTTCTAAGTTGTAGATTTTGTATTATTTATCTAGTAAAATCACAGTTATATTTTTCTATGAAGTATCATTTCCTTCTCCCTGTAGGATATTTTATTTCTTTCCTCTATTTTTTTTTCAGTACAAATTGGCTTGTGATGGACTATTTGGACTCTGTAAGTCAAAATATAGAGAGCAAGTGAGAGAGAAAGTGAGAGACAGAAATAGAGAGAGAGAGAAAAAGAGAGATCCTCCTTTTCCTAAAAGATATTTTATATCAATAAAATATTGTAGGGTGTATTGCTTTCCTTAAACCAAGGCCCTTCCAAAAATGTATACTGCTTTCTTTTCCTTGAACTAAAAAATATTAACCATTTCAGATTTTTTCTCACTACCCCACATATTACATCATTCCAATTACTCATGTATTTGATTATTTAAAATTCTTTTGTATTTCAGTTATGTTTCTTTACTTGTTTACTATTCAGTATGTTTCCACTGCTGTGCATTCGTTTATTATACCCATAAATGTATAGACATTTATTTACTGAATATGCTCTTAGCATTTACTGCTTCTTGTCTCAGACATTAAATTTTCATATGTAAAAACATAATTTGACCATTTGGTTTCTCTCATATTTCAAACTTACGTTTTCATGTAGGTCTAGGTTCTCTATAGAATATGCAATAAAATCTTGTTCCACAACATAATAACCTTTTCCAGTACTCTAATCATTGGTATTATATTTTTGCTAACATGTCAAGATTTATTTTTCTTTCTATAGATTAAAATTTCACATTTATTTTTACTAATAATACTTTACTTTTTTTGTTTTTACTTTTCGTGTTTAGCTGCTGTTGTTGACAGGGGAAGTCTTTCTGCTGAACTCCCTCTCTCCCCACTCTGTGTCTGTGTGTTTGTGTGTGTGCTCATGGTCACTACATATGCAGGCTCAAATGAAACTAAGAGTTTTTCTGCCTTTAACTTCCAAATTCCTGAATTGCCGTCTTGAATGCTATCACACCCAGCCTGTTTTTTGTTCTGTTTTGTTTTTATATTTCTATTACTATTATTATTTATTACAATTTATTCACTTCATATCCCACCTGAAGCCTCCTTCCTCATATCCCCCCAGGATCCATCTTCCCTCCCTGTTCCCCCCCATGTCCCTCTCTTAGCCCACTAATAGGGAAGGTCCTCCTCCCCTACTCTCTGACCCTAGGCTATCAGGTCTCATTAAGAAGGGGAGTTAGTATGACTTGGAAATGAAAGGAGCTCCACAAGGACCAAATATATCTGGGCACAGGGGTCTTTTCTGAGACTGACACTCCACCAAGGACCATGTATGGATATAACCTAGAACCTCTGCTGGGATGTAGCCCATGGTAGCTCAGTAACCAACTGGTTTCCTACAGTAAGGGGAACAGGGACTATTTCTGACAGAAACTCAATGGCAGGCTCTTTGACCTCCCCATCTCCCAAGGGAGGAGCAGTCCTGCTAGGCCACAGAGGAAGACTTTGCAGCCAGCTCTGAAGATAGCTGATAAAACAGGGCCAGATGAAAGGGGAGGAGGTCCTCCCCAATCAGTGGACTTGGAAAGGGGCAGGGAGAGGATGAGGGAGAAAGAGTGGGATTGGGAGGGAATAAGGGAACTGGATGCAGCTGGGATACAGAGTTAATAAAATGTAACTAATAATAAAAAAATTAAATTAAAAAAAAAAAAAGACTGACTTCTGCCTTTTTCTCTGTGGCATAGTAAGGCCACCCTTCCAGGGAAAGGTGATCAAAGATCAGGCAAGAAGTTCATGTCAGAGATTGCCCTGCTCCTCTTACTAGGAAACCACCATGGAGACTGAGCTGCCCATGGACTACATCTGAGCGGGAGGTCTAGGTCCTCCCCATGCTTGGTCCTTGATTGATGCATCACTCTCTGCAGGAGCCGCCTGGGCCCAGATTTTTATTCTTTTGGTCTCTTTTAGTAGATTCTATCCACTCCAGGTTTTTCTATCTCCACCCTTCTTCCATAAGATTCCCTGAACTCTGGCCAGAGTTTGGCTACGAGTCTCAGCATCTGCTTCAATACCATGATGTGCAGAGACTTTCAGAGGCCCCCTGTGGTAGACTCCTGCCCTGTTCCCTCTCTTTCCCTGCTTCCAGTGTCTGTGCTGTTTGCCCTTCTGACTGAGGATTAAACATCCTTCCTGTCGTTTAGCTTCCTTAGGACTACAGATTTTAGTATGTCTTTTCTCTTTGGGGAAGAGTCTTGAACTCATTGGCACAGGAGACAACTTCCTGAACAGAACACCAACAGCACAGGCTCTAAGTTCAACAATCAATAAATGGGAACTTGTGAAACTGAAAAGCTCCTGTAAAGCAAAGGACACCGTCAACAGAACAAAATGACAGCTTACATACTGGGTAAAGATCTTCACCAACCCAATATCTGACAAAGAGCTAATATCCAGAATACATAAAGAACTCAAGTTAAATAGCAACAAACCAAATGATATAATTTAAAAAAAAATGGGCAAAAGAGCTAAAAAGAAATTCTCAACTGAGAAATACTGAATGGCAGAGAAACACTTAAAGAAATGTTCAATGTCCATAACCATGAGGAAAATGAAAATTAAAACAACCCTGAGATTCCACCTTAACCCCCTCAGGATGGCTAAGATCAAAAATTCAAGTGGGAACACATGCTGGAGAGGATGTGGAGAAAGGGGAACCCTCCTCCATTGCTGGTGGGAATGTGAACTTGTACAACCACTTTAGAAATCAATCTGGTACTTTCTCAGACAATTAGGAATAGTGCCACCTCAAGACCCAGCTATACCACTCCTAGGCATATACCCAAAAATAATCTCAGGTAAAATTTTGATATAATGAAATTATCATAATAATTAATGTATTTGGAAACAATACATTTATTTATGTAAAAATATTTATGTAAAAATAAAAAATAGAAGGAAATACAGTTGAGAAAAAATAGGAATACTGTTGACCTCCCAATCAGTCCACGACTCTTTAAAATGATATATAAACTAGGAGACAAATATTGATATATTTGGTTATTGAAATAAAACAACATTGAAAATGTTTTTTTCTAAAAGAAAAGTATAAACTTCTCTTGCTATGGTACACACATCCAAATTGTCACAAAGCCCATACTTATATAAAGAGATGCATATTTGTAAAAAAATAGCTATAAATATTTTCATCAAACCTCTACCTTAGTAAGTGAATACCCAATTAGCCACTGCCTTGAAGGCTTTGTACATGCAACTTTTATGCTAGAGGTCAAATAGGAAGGTTAATTGGAGATTTCAAAATGGAAATTTTAGGAAAAACCAAAGCATTGCATTTAGAAACATGATTTGTTATAGATACAAGGTAATTTGTCTAAAGCTATATTCTAGTAATGAAGTTAATTTTGACACAATTCACAGTATGAAAACATTATTATTTAAATAAAAAAGTACATGCATTGTATAGACTTGATGAATTGGACGTATAAATATATACATGGAATTAAGAAAAATGACATAATTGTTATTTAACTTTAACAGCATAATCTCTGCCCAAAGCAAACAGTTAACAGTATTTTGATAGGCAGCTTTGCTCCAGGCTGGTATTTAAAAATAAGTCATAAGTATCCTAAGATGACTGTTATCTTGAATAATTTATTATCACAAGCTCTCTGTATTTCCCCAAATCCATTCAAATCATTCTTTATGTAGAGGTATGACATAACGTCTCTTGTCCTTATCTAATCCTTCTAATTGGTCTTGTGGATCACACATATGTAGGACTGTAGGATTTCACATGCGCACGTGCACACACAAACACAAATATTGGAGTGAATGGAATAAGCATCATGACCCTCTGTTCCTTAGTTCTCTGGCAGAGATGGTCCTTTCAAACAAAGAAACATGAAATAGAAAAGCCATCCAAAAGTCCTTTTGAAAATCCTGTCATTTGCTGATGTGATTACCTTTACAAAGTAAGCTATTTTAAGTTATTAAGACTTAATCTCTGGAAGTCTTTCCGCTATATACAGATAAGAAACTGCAAAGATAATAATGTAAACACAACATAAACATACACACGAATACAACTGTGTCAATTCATTGGGATTCACATGAACTGCTGAAAAGTACAACTCAATAGTATGGTAGATGTTAAGTATGTAAGAGCCCTGGTTCCCAACTCTAGCACTATATTTGAAAAGAATATTATGAGGATTCTTCTGATAAACAATCAGTGTGGCTAAGTGAAACTTGTAGAACCTTTAGGTCCAGGAAAAAAGTTCTGGGTTTTGTTTCTTTGTTTGTTTTATTTTATTCTCATCTTTGCCCTTTGCCTCTTGCCTTCCAAGACACACTTCATTATGTTCAATTACCTTGAACTCTTGAGACCATATTTTTTTTCTTTTTTTCTTTTTTTTTATTGTTTGTTATTATTAGTTACATTTTATTAACTCTGTATCCCAGCTGTATCCCGCTCCCTTATTCCCTCCCAATCCCACCCTCCCTCCCTCAGCTTCTCCTTGCCACTTTCCAAGTCCAAGGACCTCCTCCCCTTTTGTCTGGCCCTATTTTATCAGGTATTTTCAGGGCTGGCTGCGAAGTCCTCCTCTGTGGCCTAGCAGGACTGCTCCTCCCTTGGCGGGTGAGGAGTCAAAGAGCCTGCCATTGAGTTCCTGTCACACATAGTCCCTGTTCCCTTTACCATGGGAAACCAATTGGTTATTGAGCTACCAAGAGCTTTGTCCAAGTAAAGGTTCTAGGTTATATCCATACATGGTCCTTGGTTGGAGAAACAGTTTCAGAAGAAACCCCTGTGCCCAGATATATTTGGTCCTTGTGGGGCTCCTATCCTTTCCCTGTCATAGTAACTCTCCTTCTGCCGAAGGTTTGGTTATGAGTCTTAGTATCTGTTTTGAAACGCTGCTTGGTAGGGTCTTTCAGATGCTGTCTGTGGTAGACTCCTGTCATATGTCCAATGCACATCTCATTTGTCTTTCTAAGTGAGGATTGATCATCTTACCTCGTGTCTGCTTTCTTGTTTATCTCCTTTAGGTGTATAGACTTCATTATGTTTATTATATCTTGTAGGTCTATATATACATTTGTGCTTCAGTTTGTAAAAACTCAGTATCCAGGAATCACTGTGATATTTTTCTCATTTGAGTTAGTAGTAGAATAATTTTTCCTCCATTAATTTATGTATTCACTTTGCATTCCACTAGCTACCCCAACTCTTCTCCTAGTTCCCCTCTCACAGGCCCCTCCTCCCATCCCCACCTCCTTCTTCTCAGAGAAAGGGGGTGTCAGGTAGGTGCACCAACCTACCCTGGCACAATAAATTCCTGCAATACTAAGTGTATCCTCTCCAACTCAAGCAGGATAAGGCAACCCTCCCTCCCCAGCAGAATGTGATCTAAAGACAGGTGTGCACCCTGCTCTAGCTGTTGGAGGACCCACATGAAAACCAAGCTGTGCATCTGCTACATATGAGAAGGTGACTTAGGACCAGCCTATGCATGGTCTTTGGTTGGTGGTTCAGTCTCTGTGAGCTCCCATGGGCCCAGATTAGTTGATTCAGATTAGTTGTTCTTGTGTATTCCTTGGCCCCTTTGGCTTTCTCAATCATTTACTCAACTCTTCCATACGACTCCCAAACGCTAATGTTTGGCTTTTGGTCTCTGCATCTGTATCCATCAGTACCTGAGTGACACTTCTCAGAGGAATTATTCTAGGCTCCTATCTAGAAGCAAAGCAGAGTAACATCAAAAGCCTCAGGGACTGGTTTTCTCCCTTGGAATGTGTCTCAAATAGGGCCAGTCTTTGGTTGATCATTCTCTCAAACTTTGCTCCATCTTTGTCATTGCACATCTTGTAGGCATGAAAAATTTGGGGTCTAAGGTTTTGTGGGTGTATTGGCATCCTTATCTCTCCACTGGAAGTCCTGCCTGGCTACAGGAGATGGCTACTTCAAGCTCCATATCCCTTGCTCCTAGAATTCTCAGATAGGGGGAACCCCCATAGATTTTCTGGGGCCTCTGGCATGTCCCAGAGATATTCCACACCTATGATTTCCTTTCTATTACTTGGCCCTTTCTCTCCCCTACTCACTCTACTTCTAATAATCACCCCTGCTCTCCTACAAAGAAATTAGACACTAACAGACCAAATAATCCAATTAAAAAAACTGGGGTATAGAGCTAAACAGAGAATTCTCACTAGAGTTCTGAATGTCCGAGAAATGCTTAAAGAAATGTTCAGTGTCCTTAGTCATCAGGGAGAGGCATATCAGAATGACTCTAAGATTCCATCCTACACCTGTCAGAATTGCTATGATCAAATCCTCAAGTGACAGTACAGCTTTCAAAGATGTGGAGAAAGGGGAACACTCCTTCATTGCTGGTGGGAGTGCAAACTTGTACAACCACTTTGGAAATCAATCTGGTGCTTTCTCAGAAAATTGAAAATAGATCTACCTCAAGACCCAGTCATATCACTCCTGGAAATATATCTAAAATTTTCTCTACCATACAGTAAGGACATTTGCTCAACTATGTTCATAGCAGTTTTATTCATAACAGCAAGAAACTGGAAGCAACCTAAATGTCCCTCAACCAAAGAATGGATACAGAAATTGTGGTAATTTTACACAGTGGAACATTACTCAGCTATTAAAAACAAGGACATCCTGAAATTTGCAGGAAATGGATGGAACTAAAAATTATCATCCTGAGTGAAGTAACCCATGAAAGACAAGCATGGTATGTACTTACATATAAGTGGGTATTAGCTATAATGTTCAGAATAACCATGCTACAAACTGCACACCCAAAGAAGCAAAGTAGCAAGGAGGGCTGAAGTGAGGATGTCAGAATCTCACTCAGAAGGGAAAATAAAATGGGTTTGGAATTGGATAGAGGGAGGGAACTAGGTGGGAGAAAAGAAAGCTTTATAGAAATGAAGGATCAAAGTTCTCTCTTTTGTGAAATACAATGTTATATAATTAACAGTGAGTGCTGATGTGCTTTTCACTTAACTGACTTTTTTCCCACCTTGTTATCTCGCAGCATTGACTTGTTACATACACATTATCCCTGTGCTCACCTGTTTTGATTTCTTTCACCTTTTCTTTTACAAAGAAGTCTGACACTTCTTTCTTTTATAATCCTCTACCTTTACATGTAAAAACACACTAGATAGTTGTACTTTGGAAATAACTGACTGAATATGCTATATTAGGTCTTGATCATTAAAATAAAATTGTTATTGAATGCAATAATTATAATCACTTGAATTTTTAAGTAAAAAAATTAGTTAAGTTTCAATTATTTTCCAAATCTTTGAGGTTTCAAACTATATATAAAATTTCAATGCATGGTCATAGAAAAAAATGAGATGAAAGATATCTAAGATAAGAGCAAAACTTGATTTATTAATTAATTAATTTATTTATTAATTAATCTGAGTCAGCATTCTAATTGGCTGAGTCAGAGGAGGTCAATGTAAGGGATACCATATCTATTTCAACAAAGTAAGGGAGAGGCTAGAACCACAACAATAGAATATAGGAAAATGCTGTTTCATGGCAGTGTTATGCCTGGCCTGTTTGAACAAGAGCAAGCAACAGGGGAGGCATATGAAGGAAAAAAAGATGGAGTAAATGTGTTGTAGGTGGTGATTAATATTTCCTATTGATTATCTTTTAGTAATGCTTGTTGTTAATCCTAAACAGCTGTATAACCAAATCATCACACAGAGACTGGGTTTATTTAGTTAACCTAGAACACAATGCTGGGCAGTAGTTATTCCATCCTAAACCTCCAAGCCCTCATAGTTTCCTAACATTTAGATTTCCCACATTATATTTGCTTTTAGTGATATCTTAGGTCCAGTCCATCTATTCACATAGTTCCAAGATCTGTCCTCCAGCTCTCTCTCCAAGCTCTCCTCTCGCCCGTTCTCCTTCCACTTTTTCCTGTCCTCCAACTCCACCCCTCTTTCCTGTCCTCTGGCTCCTCCCCTTTCCCACCTACTTCCTTTCCCTGCTCAACATTGTGGCTAGTTGCTTTATTTGGAAGTTTACACCAAGTTGAGACAGGATGCTTAGAGTAAGTATCACAATGCAATGTCCGGATTGAAACCAAAGGGGGGTGGGGGGGGGAAGAAATCAGCATTTAAATGAACAAGGGTAAAGTGCATACATTTCAAAAGAACATTATACCAACATAAATGTGTTTGGAAATAAGAATTCTAAGTTGAGGAGTCTCCCTGTCTGGTGAAGAAAAACTAAGAATAGTTTGCAAGAGAGGACATTACAATGCATCCAGCAATGTCATCTATGTAGTATTGACACCTTGGCTACAGTGCAATGAATGAAAAGCAAAACTGAATCAGGAAACTGCTCTTTTCAATATCCTTGGTACTCTGTACTGGAAGAAACTAGCTGGAAAAGAGCTTTCTGGAGTTGGGGAATCTAATTTTCAGATTGACAACTGCAAACAGGTTAGAAAGTCAGAGATGTGGCAAAATTTGACAGTGTGCCAGTTTCTGAATTCATAGATTCTGTGGCTGGACCATGTGTGTGGATCCTCTTGCTTTCTATTCGCTATGTAATCCATGTAAGTGAAAGTGAGAGACCAAAAGACAAAGTAGCAGCGATCGTTAAGACAGTAGAGTAGGTGCGGTATAGTAGTAAATTCCCTGAGGGGAGAGCTGTGTTCTTTCCCCACCCACTAGAGATGCAGTTGCTAGGAAACTGGACCCTCCCCCTAGGGAGAGACACCTGGTCATTAATGGTCTGGGAACCTTCCTATAGCCAACCGATTCAAAATGTAGCATCTTGACCAATAGATGCTTGCCAGGCAGGAATTGCCCCTGCCTTGGGCATGCTGGGATGGACCAGAATTTATATATCACCCAACTAACCTGGAGGAGGTGCGCTCGGCTCCCGACGCTTCTGCGGTGGGGCTATGTAGGCCCAAGCTGCAGCTTGTCATTTACAATAAAAAGACCCTCATGTGTTTTGCAACGGAGTCGATTCCTGGAGATCTTTTGGGGTATAACATTTGGAGGTCCCACCGAGATTCCAGGGCCCCCCAAGACCTCAGGACTGATCCAGAGGGTCTCATAACAGCTGGCAAGTGTCCTGTCTGTATCTCAGTCTCTGTCTTTGTCTCTTTGTGCGGTGTGCAGTGTTCCTGTTGGCGCCTATCTTCTGAATTCTGTTCTGCCTCGAGGCATCTGTATGAGTGACTAAATGTGATTTAGACAGACGTGTCAAACAATCACAGTTGGGAGAGATGTCCCCCAATCTCGTCAGTTTCTGGAGGTGGTCTAGAACCACCCACCACTCAGGCTTCTGTGAGAGAGGAGCCAGAGTGGGAATCTGAAGGTCTGTTTTTACAGTACCTTACCCAGGAAGGGACTTGGGCCCATCCTGGAGGAATTTCTGTAAGGCCTATGTTCAGCCTGCCTGAGAAGAGTCAGTTTTGGTCCTGGGAAATTTGGCCAGCTGCTGGATGTTTTCCTGTCTCAATGTCTCTGTGCAGTATTTGTGTGTGTCTACTTTTGTTTTCTGTTCTGAAAGGCCTCATAGAACTTGTTTAAAATGTGTGCCTATGTGTTTATTAAATCTATAAACACATATGTATAGGTTACCACGTGCCTCAGTGTCTCGCCGCCATCTTGACTTTACCATGTGGGTTTATAATGTGACCGCCATCTTGGTATGGAAAAAAAAAAAAAAAAAAGAGGAAACCTTAGTCAGATAATTTTCATGTCCTTCTAGGTTAAAAGAATGATTTATTTTAAGAAGAAGAAGAAGAAGAAGAAGACAAAGAAACCAATATATTTCTAGAATGTTTGCCCAAAAGTCAAGTCTTCAGAATAAGCATACTAGGAACTCTGTTCAGTTCTGAAAGTCTACACTCCATCCCTGTTTCATCATTTACAGTCTCACACAAAGCTACTTCATGCCAGGTATGGTGACCATATCTATACAGAAGTAACGAAGCTGTTATATTGATTTCGTTTTTTTTTTTTACTTTAATTTAATTATTTCATTATTAGTTACATTTTATTAACTATATATCCCAGCTGTATCCTGCTCCCTCATTCCCTCCCAATCCCACCCTCCCTCCCTTATCTCCTCCCTGCCCCTTTCCAAGTCTGATTGGGGAGAACCTTTTCCCCTTTCATCTGACCCTGTTTGATCTGGTATCATCAGGATTGGCTGCAAAGTCCTCCTCTGTGGCCTAACAGGACTGCTCCTCCCTTGGGGAGTTGGGAAGGTCAAAGAGCCTGTTATTGTGTTCCTGTCAGAAATAGTCCCTGTTCCCTTTACTATGGGAAACCAATTGGTTACTGAGCTACCACGGGCTACATCTGAGCAGAGGTTCTAGATTGTTATCTTAATTACTTCTGATAAATACATTGATTGTCACTAACATTCAAGAGGTTAATTGGTAGCATTTTTCTCTACTGTTTGAACTTCTGGTAAACAGTACAAACTGGCCAGGTCATGTGCCATTTGGTAAAATTTATATTGATATTGGTGATCACACAGGAAAGATAGGTCAGCAAATTATTTTTTGTGTGTGAAAGGCATCACATCCTTTGTTTTGCAAAGGAAATGCCATAGAGCAAAGTCATTCATGCTTATTTGCTCAGTCCCACTGCTTGCCTTCAAAATAAAACAGCAGCTGGATGGTTGCAATAGATTAGAGAAATTAAATACCAACCACCCAAATAATTACTATGTGACAGTTGAGAAAATAGAGGGTCAAATCCTGTTTATAATATCTATAGAAAGTTATGATATTAACTTCTATCATATTTATACCTGTGGTTATTCTGTTTGGTATTGCATATTGGATAATTACCTATGAAAATTTATAGCAGAATGGTTTTTTTTCACTCATTTTTCTTCATTTCCTTAGCACCAATATCCACCTTCTTCTGCATTAAATTTTGTTATGAAATCACTTTAATATTGACTGCTACTTAGTATCCTCTTCCAATACCTTTACCTTGTCACAAACCTTTGATTTTTGAATAGCTGAAATAATTTAATAGACTCCTGCATTATCACCCTGGCTCCCATTACAATCACCTAGCTCATACCAAATGTAAAACTCAGGTGGAACACTGTATTTTTATATAGCTCTTTGTTCAAAAGTACCTAGATTTCCCCAATTGCCCATTAAAGGTAAATATCTCTCTTTTTCACTGGGTTCTTCAGTTCACTTCAAATTTAAATTATAATCTAAGCACTTCCCTAGAGTCATGTAGATAAATGCTGTTCATCACTTGAGAAAGTTAAAAAAGTTACAACACAGCAGTGCCCAAATAAAAGAAATTTAAGAGACTGTTTTTCAAATGTCATATAATATTTTCCAGAAATTTCAGCAATTTGTGTCCGTGATTATAACAAAGGCTGAAAATTGTATTCATCAGACAAATTAAAACCTGTAATCCATCAGCAGTAAACCACGTTTAAAATGGTTTCAATGAAATAGCATATTAGGGATGAAGTTACTTTTGTGCCTAAAATGTGGGATGGATATTTAGGGTTAGAATAGCATTACTATTTGACAATTGACTGAAGATGTCCTTGGTCATGTGCAGACAGAAAACTGAACTGGGGAATATTTGGTCTAATCCTTAAGCCACCTGAATTTATTATTTTTAGTCTAAAAGAATCTATGGGCTACTTCTGAATCTAGATGACATATTTCTCTGAGGTCTTAGGAGAAAAGTTATCTTCATAGTCTCTGATTTATTTCCTGAATATTTTTTCTTTTTCTTTTTTTTCCTTTTGTGTTTCACAGAGGTCGTTAGAAAGTTCATGCCCTTGAAAGGCAAGCCAAGTCAAGTGGAATTTTGTTTCATGTTGCAAGCACTTGCCTGCATTTTGGCTGTCGGTGATTATTTCTGCAGGAGTGGGAGACATAGCTCTTGTAAAAATTTTAATCTCTATGATAGAAAAGTTAAAAAAAATAGTGCTATGAGGTGAATTACTTTCTGTCAAATATTATTAGGTTGCTGAGGTTAATTCTTTGGGCAGATAATGCCCCCTTCAGGATGTTGTTTGGTGTAATTAAGAAAAAGATGCCCCACCATTCAGTGAGGACATTTGCCCAACTATGTTCATAGCAGCTTTAACTATAAGAGCCAGAATCTGGAAACAACCTAGATATCACTCAGCTGAGAAATGGATACAGAAATTGTGGTGTATTTACACAGTGGAATGCTACACAGCTATTAAAAACAAGGAAAACATGAAACTTGCAGGCAAAAGAATGGAACTAGAAGAGATCATCTTGAGCAAGATAACCCAGGGGGAGGGGTAACAACAAAATGCATGGTATACTCTCACTAATAAGCGGATATTAGCCATGTAATATAGGACAGCCATCTACATACCTAAAGAGGAACCTAAGGAAGATGGTTACATCTCATTCAGAATGGCAAACAGGATAGACACCACAAAGCGGTGGAAGACAGGAAAGAGGATGGTAGTCAACTACAGAGGGTGCTCTGAAATGGTTCACCCAACAGGGGATCAAAGCAGATGGTGAAACTCACAGCCAAATTTTGGGCAGAGCTCAGGGTGTCTCATGGAGAAAGAAAAGGGTGGCATTAGAGGGACATGGAGGAGACAGGAACCCCACAAGGAGACCAACAAAACTAAAAGATCTGAGTTCCAGGGGTCCTCCAGAGACTGATGCACCAAAGGAGGACAATGCATGGAGAGGACCTAGACCCCTGCCCAGATGTGGTTGATTGTCAGCTCAGTCTTCATGTGGATCTCTGAGGGGGGGGGGGTCAGGGTTGCCTCTATCATGAACTCAGTTGACTGCTTTTTGATTTCTCACCCCTGATGATGCAGCCTTGCCAGGCCATGGAGGAAGAGTATCCAAGCAGTCCTGATTAAACTTAACAAGCTATGGGCAGATGGCAATAGTGGAGAACTCCCCGTTTCTGTGAACTAGAGGAAGGTGATGAAGGGAAGAGGGAGAGAGAGTAGGACTTCGGGAATTGAGGGTAGGAGGCTTCAATCGGGATATAAAAATGAATAAATTATGCTGAAAGAAATAAAAATTAAAACAAAATTCACAGCAGCCAAGTACCAACAATGCGTTGTAGAAACTAAATTTCATGAGCCTTCATTCTTTCCAAATTTCATTTTAAAATGAAAAATAAAACAACATATGTAACCAAATATCAGGTTATTCAAAAGAGTTTCAGGAAATTTGAAGCTGTCTTGTTATATCCTGCAATTTTCTGAAGATAATTTTCTTTAGAAAAATTTAGAAAAAAATCCTACCATTATAAGTAAATATTAGACTGTTTTCTTGTCTCATCTATACTTCAGTGTCATCACGTCTCTATTCCTCATCCAGCTTGTGCATAGAATTTACATGTAAGCAAAAATGGGAAAAACTCAGGATCTTCGAATGGAGCTGCAATAAGCAAGTCTTTTATTAGTTAACTTGGTCCTCGATCATTTGAATAGCGTTCATGCTGAAAGAGCAGCTGGGATACAGGTGAAAGTTATCCTGGAATAAAATAGCATAAAGAAAAGGATCATTTTTAAATTTACTGCATTTTATATTTTGAACAAGGACTATTTTTCTGGATAGGACTTCCATCAGCAGGTGAGAGCATTTCCTGAGGAAAATCCCCTCTGAACTGCCAAGTTAGGCACTTTCTGGTTTTCAGATGCCTTTTCTGTTAAAGCCTCTACAGTAAGCGATGATGGGGTTACTGATAGAGTGCTATTGCCCACAGTAATGATAGAAGAAAGAGAGGCATTGGGCTTCTTAGAATATTTATTATTTATGCTCACATGCATGCGTTTGTCAGTATTTATTATGCACGTACGTGTGTGATCCCCCATAGGGGCCAGGAGAGGGTGGGTGTTAAAGTACTCTGGCTCAGGAGTAGCAGGCTGTGCTGAGCATGTTGATATGGTTTCTGGAAACTGAACTCAGGCCATATGGTAGAGCAGCAACAGATCTTAAACATGGAGCAATTTATCTTAACAACCCTTCAAATCATCCTCATGCTTCCTTCGCCTCGCAGCTGAAATTGAGTGCAGAGTTGACAGTGATCAGCCATCCAGAGTATCCATGGAAGCCTTCTCTGCCTAACTTTGCCATGCTGCTTCACTTCTCCCTGTACATCAGTAAGCTTTTATAATGTGGATTTCCTGACTTTTCATTGATTCTCTGAGGTATTTCACACACACCTATATGTGTGTGTAAATTCTATTTTTATATTCAAGTTTACAGAAGTTTACTAATATACATCAATGTCTGTCAATATGTCAATTGATGCAAGCATCGTAGGATGTTTCCTAGGTTGTAATTTTTGCTAATTACTTGTTTATTTTTATAAAATTTTGAAAAAAAAAACCCTGGCATTAAAAGATGAGTGTGGATTTTGAGTATTAACTGGGTTGGTTATTGTATGACAGAAGGAAAAATAGAATTTTTCAGCAGTATTATATTCATTTCAACACAATCACATTTATCCTAGAAGACTTTCTTCTGATTCCTATTTTGCTCATTTGGTTCTTCTTCATTTTTATCTTTTTTCTTCACAATTTGTTCATTGTGTAACCTGATGAAACTTTCTCTTTCAACTCTGTGAGCCCCACTCTCCTTCCCTCATCTCCCCATCTCCTTCACTGAGTCTACTGGAAGAGGGAGTTCTTCACTATTGCCATCTGCCAATAGCCTGTTAAGTTTCATCAAAACAGCTAGGATCCACTTCCTCCATTGCATGGTAAGGCTGCATCATCAGGGACAAGTGATCAGAGATCAGTCAGCTGAGCTCATGATAGAGGCAGCCCCTTATCCCCTCCTTCAGAGATCCATATGAAGACTGAGCTGCCAATAGACCACATCTGAGCAGGGGATCTAGGTCCTCTCCATGTATGGTTGGTGCATCAGACTCTGGAGGACCCCCTGATCTCAGATCTTTTAGTTGTGTTGGTCTGCTTGTGGGGATGCTGCGCCTCCATGTCACTCTAATCCCACCCTAATCCCACTCCTCTCTTCCTCTGTAAGACTCCCTGCATTCTGTCCAAAGTTTGGCCATGACTCACAACATCTGCTTTCATTCCCTATTGGGTGGAGCCTACAAGAGGACCCTCTATAGTAGACTCCCATCCTGAATCCTCTCTTCCACCACTTCTGGTGTCTACCCTGTTTGCCATTATGAATGAGATTTAAGCATCTCACTTAGTGTCCTCTTTAATGATTAGCTTCTTGAAGTCTGATAAAACTGAAAAGCTTCTGTAAAGCAAAGGACACTGTCAGCAAAACAAAACAACATGCACAGACAGGGAACAGATCTTCACCAACCCTACATAAGATAGAGGACTAATATGCAGAATATATAAAGAACTCAAGAAATTATACACAAACAAACCAAATAATATAATTAAAAACTGGGGTACAGAGCTAAGAAGAGAGTTCTCAACAGAGGAATACAGAATAGCAGAGAAACACTTAAAGAAATGCTGAACTTCCTAAAAAGAACACCAACAGCACATGCTCTAATATCAAGAATCAATAAATGGGACCTCATGAAACTGAAAAGGTTCTGAAAAGCAAAGGACACTGTCATCAGAACAAAATGACTGCCTACAGATTGGGAAAGGATCTTCACCAATCCTATATCTGACAGAGGGCTAATATCCAGAACAAATAAAGAACTCAAGAAGTTATAAAGCAACAAATCCAGTAATCAAATTTAAAAAATGGGGTACAGAACTAAACAGAATTCTCAGTAGAGGAATATCAAATGGCAGAGAAACACTTAAAGAAAGGGAGTGTCTCTGACATGAACTGATTGGCCTGCTATATGATTACCTCCCCCAAAGGGGGGAGGAGCCTTACCAGGCCACAGAATAAGACAATATAGCCACTCCTGATAAGACCTGATAGACCTTTCCATCTTCTGAGATCTTCTTCAATTTCTTTCTTCAGAGACCTGAAGTTTTTCTCAAACAGGTCTTTCACTTGCTTGGTTAGAGTCACACCAAGGTACTTTATGTTA
>REGO01000830.1:108776-133469 GCA_010120015.1 Rhombomys opimus
TTAAATTAAAAAAAAGAAATGTTCAATGTCCTTAGTCATCAGGAAAATGCAAATCAAAACAACCCTGAGATTTCACCCATCATAATGGCTAAGATCAATATCTCAAATGAAAACACATGCTGGAGAGGTTGTGGAGAAAGGGGAACCCACCTCCACTGCTGGTGGGAATGTAAACTGGTACAACCACTCTGGAAAGCTATCTGGCGCTTTCTCAGACAATTAGAAATAGTGCTACCTCAAGATACAGATATACCACTCCTAGGCATACATCCAAAAAATGCACAACTGTACAAGAAGGATATTTGCTTAACCATGTTTTCAGTAGCTTTATTTATAATAGCTAGAATCTGGAAACAACTCTGATGTCCCTCAACTGAAGAATAGATACAGAAATTGCAGTACATTTACAGAATGGAATACTGCTCAACAACTTGAAACAAGGAAGTCATGAAATTTGGTGGGATCTAGAAAAGATCATCTTGAGTGAGGTATCCCAGAAGCAGAAAGACACACATGGTATATACTCACTTATAAGTAGATATTAGACATATGATATAGGATAAACATACTAAAATGTATACACTACAAGAGGCAAAGCAAGAAGGAGGATGCTGGGTGATTAATCCTAGTTCAGATAGACCTTGAAAGAGGGAGAAAACAGGGAAAAGGACAGGAGCCTGTCCTCCACAGAAGGCCTCTGAAAGATTCCACCCACCAGTGTATCAAAGCAGATGTTGAGTCTCATATCCAAACTTTGGGCAGAGCAGGGAATCTTATAAAAGAAAGGGGAGATAGCAAGACCTGAAGGGGGTGTGAGTTCCACAAAGAGAGCAACAGAACTAAAAAATCTGGGCCCAGAGGTCTTTTCTGAACTGATACTCCAACCAAGGGCCATGCATGGATATAACCTAGAACCCCTGCATAGATGTAGCCCATGGTAGCTCATTCTCCAAGTGGGTACAATACTAAGGGGAACAGGGGCTTTCTCTGACATAAATACAACTCTCTGAGAACCACTCTCCTTCCCTCATATCCCCATCTCATTCACTGAGTCCACTGGAATGGGGAGTTCTTCACTATTGCCATCTGCCCATAGCCTGTTAAGTTTCCCCTGGTGGGGAATCAGCCTTACCAGGCCACAGAGAAAAACAATGCAGCCAATCCTGATGAGACCTGATAGGTTAGGCTCAGAGGGAAGTCAAGAAGACCTCTCCTATCAGTGGACATTGGGAGGGGCATGGGAGGACATGAGGGAAGGAGAGGGGATTTGTAGGGAATGAGGGAGGGGGCTACAGCTGGTATACAAAGTGAATAAACTGTAATTAATAAAAAATAAATCTGGGCACAGGGGTCTTTTCTGAGACTGATACCCCAACCAAGGACCATTCATAGAGATAACCTAGAACCCCTGCACAGATGTTGCTCATGGAAGTTCGGTGTCCATGTGGGTTCCCTAGTAATGGGAACAGGGACTGTCTCTGACATGAACTGATTAGCCTGCTCTTTGATCACATCCCCCTCAGAGGGGGTGCAACCTTACCATTGTCTTCCTTAGCAGAAGACAATGCAACCATTCATGATGAGACCTGATAGACTGGGATCAGAAGAAAGCAGGGAAGACCTCCCCTATCAGTGGACTGGTGGAGGGGTATTGGTGGGGCATAGGGAGGATGGGTGGGCTTGGAAGGGGAGGTGGGAGGGAGCTACAGGTGGGATATAAATGCATAAATTGCAATTAATTAAAAAATAAAAGAAAATAAAACTAATATATATATATATATATATATATATTTTTTTTTTTTTAAAGAATTGCACAACATCCTCAGTCATCAGGGAAATACAATTCAAAACTATCCTGAGATTTCAGCTCACACCCATCAGAATGGCTAAGATTAAAAACCCAAGTGACAACACATGGGAACCCTCCTCAAATTAGTATTTTTATTTTTTATTAATTACAGTTTATTCTCTTTGTGTCCCAGCTGTAGCCCCTTCCCTCATCCCTCCCAATCCCACCCTTCCTCCCTCCCTCATCTCCTCCTATGCCCCTCCACATGTCCACTGATAGGGATTGGCTCTCCTTCTGTCTAGCCAATCTGGTTTCATCAGGACTGGCTGAGTTGGCTTACTCTGAGGCCTGGCAAGGCTCTTCCCTTCTCAGAAGGAAGTGATCAAAGAGCGAGCCACTGAGTTCATGTCAGAGATAGTCCCTACTGATTTTTTTAATTTTATTGTTCATTATTATTAGTTACATTTTATTAACTCTGTATCCCAGCTGTATTCCGCTCCCTTATTCCCTCCCAATCCTACCCTCCCTCCCTCAGCTTCTCCATGCCCATTTCCAAGTCCACAGATTGGGGAGGACTTCCTCCCCTTTCATTTGACCCTGTTTTATCAGCTATCTTCAGGAGTGGCTGCAAAGTCCTCCTCTGTGGCCTAGCAGGACTGCTCCTCCCTTGAGGGGTGGGGAGGTCAAAGAGCCTGCCATTGAGTTCCTGTCAGAGATAGTCCCTGTTCCCCTTACTATGGGAAACCAATTGGTTATTGAGCTACCACGAGTTTTGTCCGAGCAAAGGTTCTAGGTTATATTCATACATGGCCCTTGGTTGGAGCAACAGTTTCAGAAAAAAACCCTTGTGCCCAAATATATTTGGTTTTTGTGGGGTTCTTATCCTTTCCCTGTCATACGAACTCCCCTTCTGCCGAAGGTTGGTTATGAGTCTTAGTATCTGCTTCGAAATGCTGCTTGTTAGGGTCTTTCAGATGTCTTCTGCGGTAGACTCCTGTCATATGTCCAATGCACATCTCATTTGTCTTTCTAAGAGAGGATTGATCATCTTACCCCATGTCTGCTTTCTTGATTACCTTTTTCAGGTGTATAGATTTCATTATGTTTATAATATCTTGTAGGTCTATATAAGTGAGTATATACCATGTCTTTCTCCTTCTGGGATACTTGACTCAGAATGATCTTTTCTAGATCCCACCATTTGCTTGCAAATTTCATGATTTCCTCATTTTTGATTGCTAAGTAGTATTCCGTTGTGTAAAAATACCACAATTTCTGTATCCATTCGTCCATTGATGGACATCTGGGTTGTTTCCAGGTTGTGGCTATTATGAATAAAGCTGCTACAAACATGGTTGAGCAAGCAGCACAAAACTAAAGACCAAGTGGATCAAAGACCTCAACATAAAACCAGATACTTAAATCTGTTAGAAGAAAAAGTGGGGAACAGCCTAGAACTCATTGGCACAGGAGACAACTTCCTGAACAGAACACCAACAGCACAGGCTCTAAGAGCAACAATCAATAAAAGGGACCTCATAAAGCTGAAAAGCTTCTGTAAAGCAAAGGACACCATCATCAAAACAAAACGACTGCCTACAGATTCGGAAAGAATCTTCACTAACCCTTTATCTGACAGAGGGCTACTATCCAGTATATATAAAGAGCTAAAGAAGCTAAAAAGCAACAAACCAAGTAATCCAATTAAAAAATGGGGAACAGAGCTAAACTGAGAATTCTCGATAGAGGAATATCGAATGGCAGAGAAACACTTAAAGAAATGCTCAACCTCATTAGCCATTAGGGAAATGCAAATCAAAACGACCAGGAGATTTCACCTTACACCCATCAGAATGGCCAAGATGAAAAACTCAAGTGACAACACATGCTGGAGAGGTTGTGGAGAAAGAGGAACCTTCCTCCATTGCTGGTGGGAATGTAAACTGGTACAACCACTCTGGAAATCAATCTGGCACTTTCTCAGACAATTAGGAATAGTGCTTCCTCAGCTATACCACTGCTAGGTATATACCCAAAATTTGCTCAAGTACACAACAAGGACATTTGTCCCTATTGATTTCTAACAGCAAATAGTTTCACACATAAAAATGCTTGAGGGACAGGTATTCAACTATAGAATGAGTCTGAACTTTATTTTGAGACAAAGTTCCTTTGAGTGTTCTCTGTCACAAACAACTCCATATTTGGCTAAGGCTGAGGATCTGGCTTGCTTCCGTGTATGTGGACCTATCTGCATTGCCCACGTGGCACGCTGGGGTTGGCTACCCAGAGGCTATTTAAGCTGTGGGCTGGCCTTCCCCAGGGTCAGAAGATTGTTCAAGGTTCCTGAATAAACTGCATTGAGAAGAAAAAAAAAAGAAAAAAAGAAAAAAAAAAGAAATTATGTATTCATTAATGCATTATACTTCTCAAATAAAAATATCAGCACTAGTTTGCTAAAGCAAAAGAAAAAAAAAAAAAAGAAAAGAACAACTAGGTTTATTTTGTAAGAAGGAATCTGTGATCCTTTCTCCTTCCTGTTTTTTGACTTTTAGAGTCTTAAGTAGAATCCAGAATCTGCAGACACTAAGACAATCTCTTCTTTCCATGACAACTTTAGAAATAGTGGTGAAACCTTGGGTGGGGGGACATGTTTGAAAAAAATATCCTAAAAATAATTTTGTCCATTATTAAAAATCTAGGAAAACCCTCTCTGGGACAAGTTTTTACTTAAATCTCATTTTTAAAAATACAAGAGAAAGATTATTTTTGCTGCTTTTCAAAAGAAAATTACTTTATAATCCTCCCCATTGTAGCATTTCCCTTAGATAGACAGAAATTTTTCAATAAAAAGTTATTATTGCCATTATATTCATTTTTTTGCATTTAACATACTCTGTAAGTGAATCAGAACAAAACTCGGTACACCTTCATTAACTAAACTTGTATTTTCACCTTTGCTTAAGCAAGAATGGAGAATGTAAATCAACAGAGTGGCGCTATGTGTCTAGATAAAAGGGAAGACTGAAAGCTAGGGCATCCTGGGTTACTTAGTTCATATCCCATCTGACATCTTCTTTTTTCACGGTATAAAAGTTGGCCTTCATATGACCAAGTTTAAAATTACCTCAAACGTTAGTAGAATCTCATTTTACAAATGAATGCTAAACTAATGCTGCAGAGCCTGTGAATTAAAGATGCCCTTATGACCATAGTTTTTATACAGACAACACCAAAAGTGAATAGGACTAGAAATAGTTGTGTGAGATAAACCCCATTCACAGTATGCATAGTTTACTTGAGACATCCAATGTCAAGATGTTCTTTATCGAATTGCTAAGTGCAGCTGTAAATATGCGCTGTATCTTTATGATCTTTATTTTTATTGCCATTGCACATAATAAAGCTGTGATTCACTAGGGGCTCCTGTTGTGCTTAAACATGTCCTTGAAAAATGTTTGTGATGAACGGAAAAATCCTAGTCCATAATAATCAGAGTTTTTAATCCAAACTATGCATTAAATATCAGCAGATTACAGTGTGGACTATGACTTAAAAAATGTAATAGAAGATAGGAGAGAAAAATGCAGTTGAGGGGAGCTATGTGGTGATATGTCTTTAGAACTGTGTCAAGTAATAGAAGGAGTTATTTCCACTAGTTAGTCGCATCAAATATGGATAGTTTGAGCCCTTATCTGATTAAGGAAGAAAAGTCCTAAGAATTATTTTCAGATTTTAAGTATTCATATGTGTGTGTGTTATTACAATATAATATATGCAATATACATGTGTATGTGTATATAACATATATCAGTATAGTATATATTGTACGTTTATGTCTATATTTCCTATTATTTGCAGGTACTACAATGGACTGAATAGTTAAAATAAAGGTACATGCTGGTTCCAGTATAAAGCTGCCTCTAAGGTGTGTAATGAACTGACATAGTACAAGTTGAAAGGCATTTCCATAATTCCCTCTAATTCTGAGAGAGCTGCTGCACTCTAAGCAAGATTGTCACTTCTATTCTTTGTTTTCCTTTCTGTTGCTGTTCTTGAGAACAGATTCTTGAATTGCAGCTTCCCCTCCCTATAATAAATTTGGGATGCAAAGTAAAAACAAACAAACAAACAAACAAACCTTAATAAAAAAGAAAAATAAAGATTCTTTTCTCATACATACCTTCTCCATCCTTTATACCTCCCACCTATTTTCTCCAGTATATAATTGAGTATTTAAGTTCTAAACAGGTTGGAATGAAAATATTCATCATGAAAATGAAAAAAAAAAAGTGAATATATCATTGTGTAAAGCCACAGCAAAACTTTAAATTGATGACTATAAAAATGCCAAGTGCTATCTGTTTTATGACACAATGCTTAAAGCATTTGAATTAACATGTGAGTAACTTCCTTCCTTTTTAAATTTAGGTAAATGCTACCTTAAAGTTTGGGATTCCACATTCAGTGTGTGTGGGGAGGGGGGCTTTCACTGAAATCAAATTAAAATATTTGGCATGAAGATAATTATTAAAATAAATACTCACTTTTCTAGATTATGAAGTGGCTTTAAATTTTTGAGTAACTAGATGTAAATGTATAATATTAAAATAAATTTTATGATCTTGCTTGTATATTCTCCTTTGTGTTAAAACAAAAATATAATTCATTCTCACCATCCTTACAAAAGAGTATTGTTAGTTAGATAATTTACATGACAAATAGAGAAGTCCAGAGGTTATGGCTGAGGCCAGTAAAATAATCAGTGGTAAATTCACAATGAGGGGTAAATTCACTGGCAACTTTGTTCAAAAGCCATAGGTCAAAGCTATGTGACTCTCCATCATTTTCCCCTCCCATGAGTTATCTAAAGTTTTAAAGGAGAATTGTACAATTATGTTTCAAAGGAGGTTTTTAAAATGTATATTAAATGACGGAACTATATTCTGTATTTTCAGAGTTTCAGACAAATTGGAGCAAACCTTTTAAATAGTGATTGTATATTTTTTTGAGATATAAATGAAAATGATTTCAATAACATTGTGTAAGTACAAAAATTATCTAGAAGAAAATTAAATTTTAGTGTAATTGTATGTATAATTTGAGTTTATATTCTTTGTAAAGATATAGTATATTACTTATAGATTATGGTTGTATACTTTCCAAATAATGTAAACAACACAAGTATCATTATGATTAAAAACTCTATCAGTGTTTCGAAGTCTGGCTTTAAAAAAATATGTACAACCTAGTGACAAGGTGAAAATTATTTGCAAAATTAATTGGTAAAGTATGGTGAGACATTCTCCAGAAACGTTTAAGAACTAGTAAAAATAATAAAAATAAAACAGTGATGTCAATGATTGGATCGAATGATTACTCTCTAACAAGACCTAGAAGAGTATCTAAAGAAGAGCTTCTGTGGAATAAAGATTCTCAGTTGGTAGAAGGCTTTCCTAGCTCACAGAAATCATCCTTTCTATACTTAAAGTTGTCTAACCTATGTGTAGTGGTACAAAGCTAATGCCACAGCCTCTGGTAGTGGAGACAAGCAAATCAGAAATTCAAGATCATTCTCCATTATTTGGCAAACACAAAGCCAGCTAGAAAAAAATGGACTTATTTCAAAACAACCAAAACAAAATTAGGATAAAGATATTATTTAAAAAATAAAGAAAAAAACACTGAAAAAAACATAAAGAAATAGCATAGGGAGGAGAGAACATAATTTTAAAAAATTAGGGAAATAATTTCTTGTGTATCTTCAAGGTACATAAGAACAAATAATTATAAATCCCATTTATACCTTGCTTTTAAGATAACACCTGAATGCATACAATCAAATGATAGAAAAGAATAGAGTTGAATGAGCTATGTTGTAGAAAAATCCCTTAGGACTAATCTCTACTCCTTCTTGCCATAATAAAGACCTCTGTAGAACATGCTGCTGATTTAACTCTATGAAAAGGAAAATGATAGATTAGCATCTGTTCATGAACGAAAAAACATTGATGTATTAATTCATAAACATTCTGACTACCCTATGCAAGGTCAATAAGCTGTATGGTAAAAGAGCTGATATATGCCATCAACATCCTAGGTGATATGTTACAAAATTATTAGGAAATTTAAGGTCCATATTAGCCATTGCTGAAATATGGGAAATGTTATACAAGACTCAAATTTGTCTAAAAACTAACCTGAAAGAACTAACTCACTGACTCATCGAAGGGCAGCATCTGTATTCCCAGGACAGCATCCCAACCTCCAAATCACAGTTCTAATGGTCCCCCTGTGTAGACCAGGTGGGCAATAAATCATAAGGAATCCAGTGCCTAGGATGGCAAAGCCCAGAAGTATCTGAGTCCTAGGAGGACAGTGTAACCCTGTAAGCCGCAGCTTTGCTGCCTTTCAAGGCACCTGTGCCCTGCCTTCTAAAACATACAACCCAGCCTGGCTGCATCCAAAATGTCAGCACTCATTCATGTTTCTCTGGACTTCTTTTGTCATCCAGAGGACTATTTCAGACTCCAGAACCAAGAAACAGGCAGATCCAGTCTCTCGTTAAGGTTCCAGGAACAAACAGCCAACTCTGTGGACAACCAGATGGATGACTAATGGCCAGCATAAGAACACAATTAACAAAAACCAGGACATTTTGGAGTCACCAGAACCCCTCTCCACAAAAGAGAAAAAACAAAACAAAAAAAAAACAAAAAAAAAAACCAAAAAACAAAACTATGGATATTGTAATACAGTTGAAACATAAGAAAACAACCTTAAATCCATGCTTCTGCAGTTGTTAGAGGCATAAAGAGGAAACAAATAAATCTCTTTAAAAAATAGAGGAAAACACAGCCAAACAAATAGAGGCCATCAAGGACAAACAGGGATCCAAAAGAAAACAAAGTAAATGAATAAAACTTTTCATGACCTAAAAACAGAATTAAAATGAATAAAGAAAAGACAAAACAAGAGAAACTGGAGATGGAAAAATTAGAGAAGAGATCAGTAACCACGGTGGTAAGCATCACGAAATGAAGACAAGAGAAGAAGGAGAGAATTTCAGATTTGAGGATACAACTGAAGAAATGAGTACATCTCTCAAAGAAAATGTTAAAGTGCAAAAATAAAAATTCTGACAAAAATCCAAGAAATTTAGGACATCATGAAAATATGAAAACCTAAGAATAATAGAAATAGAAGAAACAGGAGATTACAGGCTCCAAGATCCAGAAAATATTTTCCAGAATATCATAGAAGAAAATCTAAAGAAAGAGATGTACTTAAACATACAAGAGGCTTACAGCATACAAATTAGACCAGAAAAGACATTCCTCCCACCACAAAATAATCAAAACAGTAAATCTACAGAACACACACATGTATATTTATGTATGTATGTGTTAAATATAGATATATATAAATATTAAAAGCAGCAAAGGAAAAAAGTCAAGTAACAAAGGTAGATCTATCATAATCACACCTGACATCTCAGCAGAGACTATGAAAGTCAGAAGGGCCTGGAAAGACGTCATGCAGATGCTAAGAGACCACAAATTCCAATGCACAGTACTATACTCAGAAAAAAGGGCTGCCTGTGCCTGTTGATGCCCCTCAGGCTATGACTCTCTTCAGATAGAAAAGGGATCTTGGAATTGCAGCCGCCATTGTTACTGCCATCTCATTGGCGGCTGTTGGAGCTACCACCGCGGCATTAGCCATGAGTCATACTATGCAGACTGCTCAGACCCTAAATAATCTTTTAGCCAATGTAGCTCATGCTCTAGATGTACAAAAAGGAATTAATGCTCAACTAAAAGGAGACTTGATGGTGTTCAATCAGAGTGTTGACCTCATGCAGGAGTAAATTGATACCCTATGGGAGAGGCATGCATGCAGAAAGGGGGAAGGGTGGGGCCGGGAGGGGAGGAGGGAGGGGCTTATGGGGGGATACAAAAGGAATAAAGTGTAATTAATAAAAGTTAAATAAAAATTTTAAAAATAATTTCAATCACCAGAGATGGAGAAAAACAGATATTCTATGAAAAAAACAAAGTTTAAACAGTATCTATGCACCAGCAATACAGAACATACTAGAAGAAAAACTACAGCCATAGGAGGTCAACCACACCCTACAAAACTCAGGAGGTAGATAACTTGTCAACAGCAAAACCAAAAGTAAACAAGCATACAAACATATTATCACCGTCAACTCCACAATTGAAGTAACTAACATTCATTGGTCACTAATATCTATCACCATCAATGGACTCAACTCTTTAATAAAAAAACAAACAAACAAAGAAACAAACAAAAAAAAAACAGACTAACAGAATGGTTTCAGAAACAGGTTCCAACATTCTGCTGAATTCAAGAAACACTCAGCAGCAACAAATATAGACACTACCTCGGAGTAATCAGGTGGATAAAAGGTTTTTCAAGGAAAGGAACCCAAGAAGCAAGCTAGAGTAGCCATGCTAACTTCTAATAAAAGAGGCTTTCAACAGAAATTAATCAAAAGAGATGGGGAAGAACACTTCATTCTCATCAAAGAAAAATCCACCAAGAGGACATCACAATACTGAACATATATACCCCGAATACAAGGGCAACTGCATTCATTAAAGAAACATTATTAAAGCTTAAATCACACACTGATACCAACACTTCAACATGGAAGACTTCAACATCTTTCTGTTGCCAAGGGACAGATCACTGGGACATAATCTAAATAGAAAAATAATGAAGTTAACAGAGGTCACTAATCAAATGGAATTCATAGATGACTGCAGAAGTTTTCACCCAAACACAAAAGAATGTACATTTATATCTCATGTCTCAGCACCACAGGGAACATCCTTCAAAATTAACAATAATGTAGTTCACAATGCAAACCTCAACAGACATATGGAAATTGAGTTGACACATTATTATTTGTGTGTGTGTTTTATATATTTATTTAATTTTTACAAGATCATAAGTATGAGGTTTTATTTATTTAAATTTATTTATATTTTTATATATTAGAGTTTATTCACTTTGATAAATGTGAATGCTGTAGGGTATCCCCTCCCAATCCTATCCTCCCTCATCTTCTCCCATGCCCCTCCCCAAGTCCACTGATAGAGGAGGTCTTCCTCCCCTTCCCTCTGACCCTAGCTTATCAAATCTGACCCTAGCTTATCAAGGACTGGCTGCATTGTTTTCCTCTGTGGCCTATTAAGGCTGCTCCCCCCTCAGGGGGAGGTGATAAAAAACACAGCCACTGAGTTCATGTCAGAGACAGTTCCTACTCCCCTTACTAGGGAACCCACTTGGCGACTGAGCTGCCATGGGCTTCATCTGAGCAGGGGTTCTAGGTTATCTCCATGCATGCTCCTTGTTTGCAGTATCAGTCTCAGAAAAGACCCCTGTGCCCAGAATTTTTCAATCATTTGTTCTCCTTGTAGAGCTCCTGTCCTCTCCAAGTCTTCCTATCTCCTCCTTCTTTCATAAGTTCCTGTTAGCAATAGTCCTTGTTCCCCTTACAATGGGAAACCAATTGGTTACTGAGCTACCACGGGCTACATCTGAGCGGAGGTTCTAGGTTATATCCATACATGGTCCTTGGTTGAATGTCAGTTTCAGAAAGACCCTATGCCCAGATATATTTTGTCCTTGTGGAGCTCCTATCCTTTCCACATCATACTAACTCCCCTTCTTTCATATGATTCCCTGTACTCTGCCGAAGGTTTGGTTATGAATCTTAGTATCTGCTTTGAAACACTGCTAGGTAGAGTCTTTCAGATGCCTTCTGCAGTAGACTCCTGTCATACATTCAATGAACATCCCATTTGTCTTTCTAAATGAGGATTGATCATCTTACCCCATGTCTGCTTTCTTGATTATATTTTGCAGGTGTATAGATTTCATTATGTTTATCATCTTATAGGTCTATATAAGGAAGTAGATACTGTATTTGTCTTTCTCCTTCTGGGATACTTCACTCAGAATGATCTTTTCTAGATCTCACCATTTGCCTGGAAATTTCATGATTTTCTCCTTTTTGATTGATGAGTAGTATTTCATTGTGTAAAAATACCACAATTTCTGTATCCATTCATCCATTGATGGACATCTGGGTTGTTTCCAGGTTCTGGCTATTACAAATAAAACTGCTATAAACATGGTTGAGCAAATGTCCTTGTTGTGTACTTGAGCATCTTTTGGATATATGCCTAGGAGTGGTATAGCTGGATCTTGAGGAAGCACTATTCCTAATTTTCTGAGAAAGCGCCAGATAGACTTCCAGAGTGGTTGTACCAGTTTGCATTCCCACCAGCAGTGGAGGAAGGTTCCCCTTTCTCCACAACCTCTCCAGCATGTGTTGTCACTTGAGTTTTTCATCTTTGTCATTCTGATGGTTGTAAGGTGAAATCTCAGTGTCATTTTGATTTGCATCTCCCTAAGGGCTAATGAGGTTGAGCATTTCTTTAAGTGTTTCTCTGCCATTCGATATTCCTCTATTGAGAATTCTCTGTTTAGCTCTGTTTCCCATGTTTTAATTGGATTACTGGGCGTGTTGCTTTTCAGCTTCTTTAGTTCATTATATATACTGGATATTAGCCCTATGTCAGGTAAAAAGTTGGTGAAGATTCTTTCCCAATCTATAGGCAGTCGTTTTGTTTTGATGACTGTGTCCTTTGCTTTACAGAAGCTTTTCAGTTTCATGAGGTCCCATTGATTGATTGTTGCTCTTAGAGCCTTGCTGTTGGTGTTCCATTCAGGAAGTTGTCTCCTATGCCAATGAGTTCTAAGCTGTTCCCCACTTTTTCTTCTAACAGATTTAGTGTGTCTGGTTTTATGTTGAGGTCTTTGATCCAATTGGACTTTAGTTTTGTGCAAAGTGAAAATCTTAAATAAATTCCACTGATATCAGGGAAAAGGCAAGTCTTCCCACTCTCTCTGTCTCTTCAACATAGTTCCTGATGTCATAGCTAGAGCAGTAAGACAACTAAAGTAGATCAAGTTGATACAAACTGGACAGGAAGAAGTCAAATTATTCACAGATGATATGACAATATACATTACTACTGAAAGACTCCTAGAGCTGATAAACACCTTCAGTGAGTGGCTCGACACAAAATTAACTAAAAACAAAAAAAAAAACACCAGTAGCCCTCCTGTATGCAAAAAAAAAAACAGGTGAGAATGAAATTAGAAAAAAAAAAAAAAAAAACAGTTCACAACAGACACAAATAACATAAAGTATCTTGGTGTAACTCTAACCAAGCAAGTGAAAGACTTGTATTAATAAAACTTCAAATCTCTGAAGAAAGAAAGTTTAGAAGATACCAGAATATGGAAAAATATCCCATGCTCATGGATCGGTAGAATTAACATAGTAAAAATGGCCTTCCTACCAAAAGCAATCTGCAGATCTAATGAAATTCACATAAAAATGCCAACACAATTCATATGGACTTTGAAAGAACAATTCTCAACTGCATATGGAAAAACAAAAATAAATCAGAATAGCTAAAACAATCCTGTGCAATAAAATATCTTCTGGAGGAATCTATCCCTAATCTCAAGCTCTACTATAGAGAAAAAGTAACAAAAACTGAAGGGTACTGGCAGAGAAACAGACTGGTGGATCAATGAAATCTAACTGAAGATCTAGAAATAAACCACACAACCACAGACACTTGATTTTTGACAGAGGCCAAAAACACAAAGGGAAAAAGGCAGCTTCTTCAACAAATGGTGCTGGAATAACTGGATGAATACTTGTAGAAAATGCAAATAGATACATATTTATTACCCTAAACAAAACTGAAGTCCATGTAAATCAAAGATGTTAACATAAAATCAGGCACACTAAATCTGTTAGAAGGAAAAGTGGAGAAGAATCTTAAACTCATTGACACAAGAGACAACTTCCTGAATATAACACTAAGAACTCATGTTTCAAGATCAATAATTAAGGAATGGGACCTCCTGAAACTGAAAAGCTTTTGTAAAATGAAGGATATAGTCAGAAGAACAAAACAACAGCCTACAGCCTGGGAAAAGATCTTCATCAATCCTACATCTGACAGAGAGATAATATCCAGAAAATATAGAGGAATCAATATATTAAACACCTACAAAACAAATAATCTAATTAAAATGGGGTACAGAGCTAAATAGAGAATTCTCAAGAGAGGAATATCAAATGGCAGAAAACACTTAAAGAAACGGTCAAATAATTAGTCATCAGAGAAATACAAATCAATATGACTCTGAGGTTCTATGTTACACCAGTCAGAATGGCTAACATTAAAAGAAAAAAAAAAGAAAACAACAACAAAAATCTCAAGAGACAGCACATGCTGATGAGGATGTAGAGAAAGGGAACACTCGTCCGTTGCTGGTGGGAATGTACACTTGTACAACCACTTTGGAACTCAATCTGGTGCTTCCTCAGAAAATTGTGAATAGCACTACCTCAAGACCCAGCTGTACTAACATCCAGGAAACATATTTGCTCAACTATGTTCACAGCAGCTTTATTCGGAATAGAGAGAATCTTGAAACAATCCAGATGTCCCTCAACCAAAGAATGGACAGAGAAATTGTGGTACATTTACACAATGGAATACTACTTAGGTATTAAAAGCAAGTAAATCATGACATTTTCAGGCAAATGGAATGGATGGAACTAGAAAAGATCATCCTGAGTGAGGTACCCCAGAACCAGAAAGCCACTCGTGGTTTATACTCACTTATAAGCAGATATTAGCCACACAATACATGATAAACATACTAAAATCCACAGACCTAAAGAAGCTAAAGAAAAAGGATGGCCCTAATGAGGAGGCTTTAATCTCACTCAGAAGAGCAAATATATTAGTCACTGGATAAAGAGATAAAGAGAGGATACAGGATGGGGAATAACATAGAGGTCCTCTGGAAGACTGCACCCAGCAGGGGAGTGAAGTAGACACTGAGACTTACAGCCAAACTTTGGGCAGAGTACATGAAGTTTAATGGAAGTATGGGAGGATAGAAGGACCAGGAGAGAACAGTAGCTCCAAAAGGAGAGCAACAAATCTGGGCCCAGGGTGTCCTGCAGAGAGTGATGCTTCAACCAAGCACCATGCAAGGAGAAGACCTTGTCCCCTGCTCAGATGTAGCCCATAGGTAGCTCAGTCTCCATGTGGGTCCTTAGTAAGGGCAGCAGGGTCTGTCTCTGACATGAACTCTATTTTCCCCTCTTTGATCACTTATTCAGGGCTGGGTGGTCTTCCCAGGTCGAAGAGGAGGTGGATGCAGGCAGTCCTAATGAGACTTGGTAGGTTAGAGTCAGATGGTAGGGAAGGAGGTCTCCACCTTTCCGAGGAATGTGAGGGGAATGTAGGGAAGAGGGATGGATGGTGGGACTGGAGGAGATAAGGGCTCCAATTGAGATATAAAGTGAATAAATTATTAACATTCAAACAAAAATAAATTTCAAAAATCCACAGATACACTGCAAGAATAAGTTTTCATTTTAATCCCAGGTGTGGGGATATAGGGTTCATTCTCACCAACTGACTATGATTTGTGTCTTGCTCTATCAGAGAAATGATTTTTCCAGCTGCAAATAGTTTCCATGATTGTGTGATATTTGAAATTCTGGAGACTTTTAAGACACCATATAAATGCTAGGGCCCTGAGAGACAATGATGGATTGATAATTGGTTATTGGTTACAGTATTTTAAGTATTCATGTACAATAAAAGAAACAAGAAGGAATTAGATATCCTGATGGTGAAGATCAAATTTGCCCCAAGAAGTTCTAAATCCCTAATCAGCAGGAAGTAGTCTAAAGATAAAGTTGTCCACTTTCTAACCTCTGACTCTATTCAGGTATCTCTTTTCCTCTCTATTTTTTTTTTTCTTTGTATGTAGTAACAGCATGTTGAAAGGGTGGATGTAAAGGCTTGGAGAAGGGTAGAAAAAAGAAGAACCCATAAAGAGCTAAATTTGGCTACTAGTGTTGTTCAGATATGGAGATAGGGAGAATGGGAATTTCAAGTGCCATAGAGAAAAACAGAAGAGGACAAAGAGGTAGACATTTTTTCAAGATTTATTTTTTCAAAAGTTTATTGTGGCTGCAATTACAGGGATACCCCTTTCTTTGCTTTCAGAGGGGATTTTCTGTTGTTGTTGTTGTTTTTCTTTTTCCTTTTTATTCTTCCTAAATCCTGCTTCAAACTTGCAGGTGAAAGCGGAGTAACGTAAAAGAGAGAACACATACACCCAGTCCCAGTCACTGAGCAACAGAACAGGAATTTCTGACAGGAGGAAAGAAGAAAAGAAACTTCTGTGGAGGCAGCCAGGTCAGGAAAAAGTTGAAAAGGCAGGAGGACAATCTAAAGAAACAGCCTGTCTGGAGAAAAAGGGTTAATCTCAAACCAGCTGGGCCTCTAGAGAGGGAGGAATGGCAGACAGTAATAAGATCACCAACTCAGTTTTCCCAGTAGTCCTAGAGCATACGGTGGGGAACAGTTATGATAAGATGGGATGACATCTTGTAGAAATGATAGAACTAACGTGTTTTAAAGAGGTAATGATTTTTTATGTGGTACACTCACTTTATGTGAAACTAATTCACGATCACTGGCCTACTCAAAATAGAATTGTTCCTGAACTCCCTTCAGAAAGTTACATTGTAAACGGAGAGCATGGATGCTCGCCTTCCCAAAGCAATGTTAAAACTCAGGCAAACTGTTTAAGCATTCTGCAGATGAAAAACCTCCTTGTGGCAATATAATTAGTCTATTTGCCAAGAGGTCCAATTGAAAGACCCCTTCCCAAATGATCCTCCCCTCACCCCGGTGGAAAATCCCTGGCACCCAACCGAGCTAGACAAGATGTTTTGCGGTCAGAGTTTCTTTCCAGAACAACCATGAGACACAGACTCAGATGTCCCCAGGATATTTTGGGCACTTCCCTGTTCCTTTGTTCCGCAACTCGGACCGTTATTCTTGCCCCACTGCCAGCAGTGTGCAAATGAGCCCATTAAATTCCTGTAACTATGCCTCCTCTCGCTTCTGTAATTCTGCTTAGGCACAGAGACCCTATATAAACCCCACACTCCCCATGCTCGGCGCGCAAGTCTTTTGAGAGACCTTGTCGCCCGGGTACCCGTGAGTTTCCAATAAACCTCTTGCTAATTGCATCCGGTCGCCTGGATTCGTTGGTTCATGGGTCAGGGGGGTCTCCCTGAGTAGAAAGGCACCCTCCGGGGGTCTTTCACAATTATCAGCATGTTTTCAGAAGATTAGCCTGAGTAACCTGCCTACTTTCTTTGCCAATGTCTCAAAGGTAAAAAGAGATAAATATATCACAACTGTGTTAACTCTAAAATCCTGGAAAACCAAAACATAGGAAAATAAAGTTTCTAAGAGTTTATTTCTACCTATAGATTACATACAGTCAAATTCCCAAAATGGACATTCTTAATAATTTAATAACATATTTCACATATCTATATGTGTGGATAAAGTTGATAGAGAAGAAAACGTGAAGATTAAGCAATATTGCCTTAATAAAAACACAAATTATGTTCTCTTTCTACATATAAAGCATTAATTACAAAATATATAAAAATTCTAATACATAAAATTATCCACACTATGTGCTCATGTAACTATTTTAAAATATATTAACTCTCTGTCAACATGAGTATCATGGACAGCCTGTATGAAAATGTATCCCAGTCAACATATCCTGTCTCGTTCAAACATTCCATCTTTATTCTCTGTCTTCTGTGGTAGACTTGTTGATGAAAATTAATCAGATTGTGTTCATTAATTGTTATTTTTGATAAAATAGTAATGTGTAATTCTTAACCTTTTGACAATAGATAATTATAGACTGGAAACGATATCAAAATATTTTAATGCAAAGCCATAAGCAGAGTTAATATATATTTCTCAGATTTTTTGGTATGAGGGCTCCTTGAGCCCAAGTGATCAAAATACCTGAATGGCAGTATTTGTTTTGTTCATATTTCTTTACTATATATCAGGAATGCAAAGAGTTACACTTTGAAAATTACTTAGTCATTAAGAAGAAAATTATAATTATCCCCTAAATTTTTAAAGATAAATATTGTTTTCTCTTATGTGAGAAACCTTGAATGACAAGGTAGATACTGAATATAGCTATCTGCCTTACTTGATTGGTTTTATCTCAATCTTTAAAAATGCTTACAATTACATATTTTTATTTTAGCTCTGCTGCTTTTGAGACAGGCTTTCTCTATGTAACCATGGCTATCTCTTCAACTTTGAAATCAGGCCTTCATGTCCTTGTAGATAGTATTACTAACACCACTATAATCAGATGTGTATTTTTTTTCAGATGTGTGTTTTTGAGAAACACAAATATTTGTCACAATTAACAACTTGAATTGAACACTAATAATATATTTATTTATATACTAGTAATTTTTAACATCTTATTCCATCATTTAAACACATCAACTTGCAAATATAACATAAGAACAGCAACCAGACACAGGCAAAATGTGTTCTGTTGTTGTCTTCTTATATTGATATAATTAAACCCCAGCTGCTGATACTAGAAACAAACCCAGACAAAAACCACTTAACCTACGACCTGTCTTGCACGCAAGATGTGTTGGTTTGGCAGTGGTGTCACTGAACTTGTAGATGCCCCTAGATAATGTGTACTTTAAGTTGAGGCTTACTCTAAATAAGGCAGCCCATGACTCACACTGACTAGATGGCTGAGAACCAGAGATTCCATAGCCCAGAGAGTAGAACCAAACACAACTCCCCCACCTCCCCCGTTAAAATGCAACAAAATGGTTTCTAATGATATCGTGCTATATTGCTGTATGCATAGATCAGTGCCTTGTACAGGAGTCATCAAAGAGGCTTCTTACTGCAGCACTTGAGAAGAGGTACAGAGACTCACAGCCATGTTGATCTACTAAAGTTAAGAACCAGTATGCAGAGAAAGAAGAGTATGTGAGGAAGAAAAAGGATTGCAGGAGTTAGAGCAGATGGAGTATACCAGGAGAACCTGGCCACCAAATCAACTAAGCAGGGCTCACATGGACTCACAGAGACTGAATGGGTCTGCATCAGGCTCTCTGCATATGTGTTATGACTCTTAGCTTAATGTTTTTTGTGGGAGCCTGTATATCTCTGACTCTCATCTCTGTTCTTGGTACTTTTTCTATCATACTGGGTTGCATTGCCCAGGTTCACCTTGTCTTATTGTATCTTGTTTTGTCCTGTTTGAGTGTAGTCTCTTGAAGGCCAGCTCTTTTCTGAAGGGAAATAGTGGGGAGTCGATCTGAGGATAAGAGGATTTTGAGCATAGATGGGAGGGGTGGAGGGGGGAGAAACTGCAGTTGGGATGTATTGCATGAGAGAAGACTCTATTTTCAATAAATAAACAAAAATAAATTTCGGATATAATAAAAGTTGATGGACTATAGATATGGTGGTTATTCAATTAAGTTAGAATTTTCTTACTACTTCAGTTCGTATGTAATTGCTGAAAATACCTTTTGTAATCCATTATACCTTTACTTTATTATTTTGTCCTTACACTGAAAGAAAAGTACAAATTGCAACAAAACTTTAAGAAAAAAAGGTATAGCAACTTGATATATAAAAATGCAAACACAACAATGAAATAACACCTTAGAAATTTTTAAAGGAATATTTCAGAATGTTGAGCTACTAAAGTTAAGAACTATTTCATCTTACCACTTACATGAGTGCATTTACAGCAGAGTTACTCAAGTAATAATTATGGCATGCTCTAGTAATAGGCAAAGAAAAGAGAATGATAAAGCAAGTGTATTATCAGAGCAAGAAGTCTAGTTGTAGAACATAATTTTATGTAAGTAAAAATGTAACTGTACTTTTAAGTGATACTATTTAATGAACCAAAAAGGTAATTTTTTAAAGCTGTGAATCTATAGTTTCTTTTCTATATGCAAAATGATTTTTTATTCCCCCTTGGTGGCATTTCCCTGATTTTTGTTTCAGCGCTGTGGTTGTTAAGCTTGCATTTTCTTTTTTTTTTTGTTCCTGTTACTAAAATATTTCTCAGGTATACACACACAAGAAACCAATTGTGCTTTCTGATCAAAGAGGAAAGTGATGCCAGGCTATAATAAGCAATTTAATTTTTAATGAGCATATTCGTGCCCAAGGTCATAACAAACGTTAAAAAAAAGTTAAAATAAACTACAGCAACACACTAATGATAACACCCTAAATATGACTAGGGCAAGATAATATTTGGCAGAGTGTACTTTCAATAGGCTTTGTGGTATTTTGCTTTATTTTATTTGAAAAAGAAACTTAGTTCAAGTAGGATATAGCATATAAAAGGCAGATTAAAAAGAATAAGGCTTTTATTCTACTGGAAGTATACAAAGCTGTGGTGAATTTAAATCTATAAGGTAAAAAATTAACCTGTTTACAAACCCCTGAGTTATTATTACACTGCCATTTTCCTGGTTTGAGACATTCCTTTAGTATATTTTTCAGAAAATATATTTTTAATAAGAATAGGTAGGGAGTAATGTACAGAACTTGGCTTATAATTTGATTACTGAAAATGGCAGAAAATTTATTTTTATCACTAGTTTATTTTATTACTAGAATAAACTAGAGAATTTTAAAAAATTCCTTTTTTTGCTATAAAGACTTAGAGTTTGTGTTTTTGTTGTTGTTTTAGATCCTCTTCCTCCGTGGCCTGGGAAGGCTGCATTATGAGGGGCTAGTGATCAGAGAGCAGTCAACTGAGTTCATGATAGAGGCAGCCACTGTTCCCCCAACTCAGAGATCCACAATGAGACTAAGCTGTCAAACAGCCACGTCTGAACAGGGGGTCTAGGTCCTCTCCATGCATTGTCCTCAGCTAGTGCATCAGACTGCAGGACACTCTGGGCTCAGATCCTTTAGTTTTGTTGTTCTCCTTGTAGAGCTCTTGTTGCCTACCTGTCCCTGTAATCTCACCCCTCTCTTCCTCCATAAGACTCCCTGCTCCATGGCTGACTCTTTGACCTTTCTCCTCCCACCCCCAGCCCCAAGGGAGGAGCAGCCTTGTTAAGCCACAGGGGAGAACATTGCAGCTAGTCCGGAAGATACCTGATAAGCTAGGATTCAAGAAATATTACCAGGCTCAGAAGAATAGGATGCACTTGGTTTTCTTGACATGTAATTATCATTCCTTTACTGTTCTTTATTACTGAAAAAAGTTTTCTTTAATGCTGTAAATCTGTCAATATTTTGTGTTTGTTTTTACAGGATCACAGATTTCTGAGCAAGAGCTACTTGAAATATATTCTAAATCATAGCTGTGAAAATAAAAAGATGATTGAATTTAGGAAGAAGGTCAAAATTTAAGTCGATTTACTTTTAAAGTTCTAAGTCTAATGGTTATAAGATCTTGTTAGTTTAATTTAAAAAATCGGGAGATGATGTGAACACTATTGTGATTCCTATATAAACTTTCGGATTTATAGTGACAAGGCTCTTGTCTTGTTAAACAGACTGTTCTAAGGTAGCCATGTTGTTTTTTGTTACATTCCAACGACCTAGAAAACATGACATTGAAACTGGAATTTTTTGCTTTGTTTCAACTTCTGATCCAGAAATCTAGAAGTAGTTTTAAGCACCAGACAGATGTAACATGAAAAGTGTAATCATGGTTCTAGAGAAATGGATCAGATGTCAAGAACACTTGCTACTCTTGCAGAGGACTTATGATCTGGGCTCCAAGGATACTAAGTAGAACTTTAGTGCACATACATTCATGCAGGCAAATCATGCACACACACACACACACACACACACACACACACACATCAGAAATAAATATTTAAAAAATAATACTCGTTAGATATTAAATTAACATTATTTTTCTCCACTGAATAACAGTGTGTAATAAAATCTACTAAAAATACAAGATCCAGAAATATTTTACAAATGTAATAAGTAAACAGGGAAGAAAAAGTAATGAGGAACATATTGTAAAGAATATTTTCTCTGTACATATTTTCTATTATATTGTAAAGAATATTTTCTATTATGCATATTAATTTTTAATACTACACATATTAAACAGTTATCAACATTGTTAACAAGAATTTTACCTAATTCTTGATTTTTCATTGCTCAATATTCATCTCTCTTCAAGGTAAGTAATTAACATCTATTAATATAAGCCCAGGTAACGATATTAAGGGTGTTTGGGTTTTTTTTTTTTTTTTTTTTTTTTTAATTTTATTCATTTATTCTTTTTACATGTATTTATTTTACAACCCCTTATGCCTCTCCTGACCATATCGCCCTCTTGCCTTCTTCCCTCTTTCCCCTCTCCTCTTCTGAAAAGGGGAGCTCCCCCCTTTACAAGCCTGTCCTGGTCCATCAAGTCGCATCAGGAGTTAGTACATCCTTTTCTGTTGAAGCCAGACACGCCAACCCAGCTAGGGGATCTGCATGAGGAACAAGCTGCCCGTGAGTTACATATGTGTCCTAGGCTTAGGTCCAGGCCACGCATGCTCTTTGGTTATGCTGCAGCCTCTGTAAGCCTCTATGAGCCTAGGTCAGTTGACATTTTGTTGACCTTCTTGAGGGTTTCTTGTTGCCTCCAGAACCTTCTGTCCTTCCCCACACTCCTCCACAGGACTCCCACAGGTCCCCATAATGTTTGGCTGTGGATCTGAACATCTGTTTTGTTCTGATGCTGAGTGGAGCGTCTCAGAAGATAGTCATGCTGGCCTCCTGTCTGCAAGCATAGCAGAGTACCATTAATAGTGTCAGCTGACTTTCCCCTAAGGGGTGGGTCTAGGGTTGGGCCAGTCAATTGTTGCCCATTCCTTTCTTCTCTGTTCCTTCTTTGTCCCTATACATCCTGCAGGCAGGGTAGATTTGGGGTCAAAGGTTTTGTGGGTGGGTCCATGTCATGCTTTCTCCACTTGAAGTCCTTCCTGGCTGGGAAGTGGCCCCTTCAGTATCCATGTTCCCTGAAGCTAGGAGTCTCAGCTAGATTCCTACTACTACTACTCAGTCATAACTCGCCAGCTTGTCTCAAAAAAGTATTAGTCCCTTGGTTTCCCTTCTCTTTCTGCCTTCTTGTCTCCAACCTCAGCTATCCCCATATCTGAACCCCATCACTGCTCTCCTTCCCCACACCCTCTCTCCGCAACATTCTCCTCTTCATCTACTTAAGAAATCCATTCTGTTTCCCTTTTTGAGTGGGACTCAAACATTCTCTCATGGGCCCTCTTTGTTACTTGGGTTCTTTGGGTCTATAGATTGTAGTATGACTATCCTGAACTATACATTTATAATCCCACTTATAAGTGAGCATATGTATGTTTTTCTGGGTCTGGGTTACTTCACTCCAGATGATCTTTTTCTAGTTCCATCCATTTGTCTATAAAGTTGATGATGTATAAATGTGTCACAATTTCACTATCCATTCTTCAGTTGAGAGATGTATAGATTGTTTCCAAATTCTGGCTATTATGAGTAAAGCTGCCATGAATATAGTCTAGCAAATGTCCTTGTATTTAAGAGCATAATTTGGATATATATCATGGAGTGGTATAGCTGAGTCTTGAGGTAGAACTATTCCCAGTTTTCTGAGAAAGAGCTAGATTGATTTCTAGAGAGGTTGCAGAAGTTTGCACTCCCACCACCAATGGATGAAAGTTCCCCTTTCTCCACATCCTCACCAGCATATGCTGTCACTTGACTTTTTTTTATTGTAACTGTTCTGATTCATGAAAGATGCAATCTCAGAATCTTTTTTAATTTTCATTTCCCTGAAGACTAAGGACACTGAACATTTCTTTAAGTACTTCTCAGCCATTACAATTTCCTCAGTTGAGAATTCTCTTCTTAACCCCTTATGCCACTTTTTTAAACTTTTTATTTTCATTTTTATGAATTACACTTTATTCGCTTTGTATTCCCCCATAAACCTCTCTCTCCTCCCCTCCTAATCCAACCTTCCCTCCCTCTTCTCCATGCATGCCTCTCCCCAAGTCTGCTGATAGGGGAGGTCTTCTTTTCCTTCCTTCTGATCCTAGTCTATCAGATCTCATCAGGAGTGGTTGCATTGTCATCTTCTGTGGCCTGGTAAGGCTGTTCTCCCCTTAAGGGGAGGTGATCAAAGAGCAGGCCAATCAGTTCATGGCAGAGTCAGTCCCTATTCCTATTCCTATGGAACCCACTTGGACACTGAACTGCCATGTGCTACATCTGTGCAGCGATTGTAGGTTATTTCCACTCAAGGTACTTGGTTGGAAAGTCTCTGGAAAGATCCCTGTGTTTAAATTTTTTGGTTCTGTTGCTCTCCTTGTGGAACTCCTGTCTTCTCCAGATCTTACTATTTCCCACTTATTTCATAAGATTCCATGCACTTGGCCAACAGTTGACCATAAATTTGAGCATCTGCTTTGATAGTCTGCAGGGCAGATCCTTTCAGAGGCCCTCTGTGGCAGGTTCCTCACTTGTTTCCTGTTTTCTTCTTTTTCTGATGTCCATCCTCTTTGCTTTTCGGGATGGGAATTGAACATTTTAGCTAGAGTCCTCCCTCTTGATTAGTATATTTAGGTGTACAGATTTTAGTAGATTTATCCTATATTATATGTCTTTATCAGTGAGTATATACTGTGTGTACCTTTCTGTTTCTGGGATAGCTCACTCAGGATGATCCTTTCCAGTTCCCACCATTTACCTGCAAATTTCATGATTTCATTGTTTTTCATTGTTGAGTAATATTCCATTGTGTAAATGTACCACAATTTCTGTATCCATTCTTTAGTTGAGGGGCATCTGGGTTGTTTCCAGCTTCTGGCTATTACAAATAAAGCTGCTACAAACATG
>REGO01000830.1:143193-177319 GCA_010120015.1 Rhombomys opimus
GGACCTCCCCTATCAGTGGACTTGGGGAGAGGCATGCATGCAGAAAGGGGGGGAGGGTGGGACCGGGAGGGGAGGAGGGAGGGTCTTATGGGGGAATACAAAAGGAATAAAGTGTAATTAATAAAAGTTAAATAATAAAAAAAAGAGGGTTTCAGATCCTCGGCAGCTAGAGTTACAGACAGTTGTGAGCCACCTAATGTGGGGTCTGAAAAATGAATTCTGGTCCTCTGCAAGAGATGTCTTTAACAGCTGAGCCATCTTTCCAGCAGTTCTAGGGATGTGGCCTCAGGGAAGGCACTGTCTACTCTGAGCCCTTCTCCTTGCTAAGACTCTTGTAAGACACAGTGAAATAAAAATATTTGAAAGTAACTGTCCCCATTTTTCTCTCATGCTATTATGTAACTTGATCTTCTACAGTATGGGCTGGGAAGTCTTACTGTCATTTTATAGCTGAGGAAAGTGACATTTAGCACCCACCGAGCACCTAGTAACTGCCAGTGCCAGGCTTCAGGCTCTCATTGTGTCTGTGACCCGTTTCCCTACAAGCTCACCAACCTTCAAACGAGCTGCCCAACACCCAGTAACAGAGGCTTTGGTTCATTTGCCTCTATTCATGATTTGGGGAGTTCTGCAGCCAACGTTTCTAGAGCCTTCTGCATCCACCAAGACGTGTAAGTTTTACGCTTTTTGCTTCACTGCTCCTAAATTTCCAGGACTCATTTTCTCTTCTTCAAACGCTTAAACCACAGGTGCATCTGCCAAAGGAGCTGGCATAGGAGGCAACCGAATCATCTAGAAGAGCAAGATCTGCGCTGCAGGCTGGTTCACTGACACTTTTGAGTGACAGAACTGGGAACGTGGTTCCATCCAGGCTGGGCATGGATTGGGCTGTGACAAGACACAGGCAAAAGAGAAAGAGGAAGGATACAGAGTATCTTTGTTCACAGGCAACACGTTCCTGTTCTCAGGGTTTGGTTGCCTTGGGTGAAAATTGTAGAGGGATGCTTCTAGAAGCAGAAGTAAACTTTTTTTTCCCCCTGGTAAACACTCACTTTGCTATTGCTTTCTTCTGGGAAAAAAAAAAAAAATCAATAAATATGATGGAAGTGTAAAAAAAAAAAAAAAGTAACATACTACTATAAAACATTTACTATAAAAATCATTTTACATATAAAACAATCAGATTTTAATAACAATCTATTTTCATAACTGAAAATATTAAATTATTATAAAATGATAAATTCCACTTACAATGAAAGAAGAAAATATAAATAATTTTTATCAATCAGAAACAAATAGAAAAACTGTCGAAATACATAAATATGTAAACTCTCAGAGATCTTTCCACCTGTGCCCCAGCTACCTAGCATACCTGGGTCACAAACAGTGAGCTAGCAAAAAGGTAAACATCAACAGAAGAGAAGAGACAAAGAAGAGAATCTCATGTGCTGAAGATAAACCTTTAGAAAATGATACATATTTCAAATAAAACATAAAAATGAAAAGTTCCTGGCACAGAACATCAAAGAAATCAAGGATAACATGAAAAGAGGAAACCTAAGAATTTTAGGAATACAAGAAAAGATTCTAGGCTCCAAGGACTAGAAAATAATTTTGAAAAAACCATAGAAGGAACTTTTCTCAACTTGAAGAAAGGCATGCCTTTAAAAATACAAAAGGCCTCAAACAGTAGAGTCTTTCAGACACTATCTGTGGTAGGCTCCTGTCCTGTTCCCTGTCTTCTCTTGCTTGCAATGTCTCTCACATTTGTCCTTCTGAATGAGAATTGAGCATCTTCTCTAGGATCTTCCTTGTTGTTTAGCTTCTTAAGAACTATAGACTAAGATCAGAAAGAAGGAGAGGAGGACCTCCCCTATCAGTGGACTTGGGGAGAGGCATGCATGCAGAAAGGAGGGGGGGAGGGTGGGACTTGGAGGGCAGGAGGGAGGGGCTTATGGGGGGGATACAAAATGAATAAAGTGTAATTAATAAAAGTTAAATAAAAAATTAAAAAAAGAACTATGTTTATCCTATATAATCTGGTTAATATCCATTTAAGAGTGAGTATACACCATGTGTGTCTTTCTGTTTCTGAGTTACCTCACTCAAGATGTTCCTTTTTAGTTACCACCATTTGCCTGCAAATTTCATGATTTCCATAGCCTAACTTTTGGCAGAATTCAGGGATTCTTAGAAAAGAAGGGGGAGCTAGAAAGACCTGAAGGGGACAGGAGCTCCTAAAGGAGACCAACAGAGTCATAGAAACTGAGCCCGGGAGGCCCTGAAGAAAATGATACCCTAACCTAGGACACTGCATGGAGAGGACCTAAAACCCTGGCTCAGATGTAGCCCATAGACTCAGTCTCCAATTGGGGACCCTAGTAAGGAGATCAGGGACTTTCTCTGGTATGAACTCAGTGGCTGGCTCTCTGATCAGCTTCCCCTCAGGAGTACATGCTTGCCAGGCCACAGAGGAAGTCAATGCAACCAGTCCTGATGAGACCTGATAGGCTAGGGTCAAATGGAAGGGGAAGAGGATGTCCTCTCTCAGTGGACTAGGGGAGGGGCTTAAGTAAAGGAGGGTGGGGCTAGGAGAGGATGCCGGAGGGGGTCACATCTGTGATACAAATTGAATAAATTGTAATATATGATAATAATTTTAAAAAAGGCCTACAGAACACCAAATAAACTAGATCAGAAAAGAGATTCCTTCTTCCACGTAATAATAAAAAAACAATAAATCTAAAGAAGAAAGAATAAATATTAAAACTGGTAAGGAAAAAAAGAACAAGTAACATAAAGGCAGACCTATCAGAATCATAACAGACTTCTCAACAGAGACTATGAATGTCAGAAGGGCCTGGATAGCCATCATGCAGACACTGAGAAGACATAAATGCCAACCCAGACTACTATCTCAAGCAAAACATTCAATTAACATAGATGGAGAAAACAAAATATTACATGAATTTATACCTAAATTTAAATATATACCTAAATTTAAACAATATGTACAGAGTAATCCAGCCCTACAGATGTTACAGAAGGAAAAATCCAACCCAACTAGATCAACTGCACCCAAGAAAACACAGAATAAAGATACTTTCACAACAAAAAGCAAAAGAAAATAAGCACATAAACACACACTCACCATAATTTCCACAATAAAAGGAATTAATAATCATCGTTCACTAATATGTATCAACATCAATGGGCACAACTCTCCAACAATAAAGCAAAGCCTCACAGAATGGTTAAGGAAATGCAACAAAGATAGACAGTACCTCAGAGTAAAGGGCTTGAAAAAGGTTTTTCAAGCAAAAGTACTCAAGAAGCAAGCTGGAGTAGCCATACAAATATCTAATAAGGAAGGACCTCCTCCTCTTCTATCTGATCCTATCCTATCAGGTCACATCAGGGCTGGCTGCATCATCTTCCTCTGGAGAATGGAAAGGCTACATCATCCCAAAGGAAGGTGATCAAAGAGCCAGCCACAGAGTTCATGTCAGAGACAGACCGTGTTCCTCTTACTAGGGAACCCACCTGGAAACTGAAAAGCCCATGGGTTTCCACTGATCAGGGGGTCTAGGTCCTCTCGATGCATGTGGCAATCAAAACTCAGACCAAAGTGTCATCACTTATAGTTTGCAGCAACAGGGTCCCGGTTTAAGCCTCAGGTCTTTGGGGGTTTACATGGGTCTGGGAACAAGAGCAACTCGTAAGAAAACTTTTATTTTGGAAAATTTCAGAATTTACAAATGTGTTGTGCCCTTTAACCCTCCTGACCTCCATTTGTATGAATATTATTATTCTAATCACCCAGTTCTTTTATGAGGAAACTAAAGAGTAAAGCTTACAGACTTGCCAAGATTAAGTTTCAATTCCTAACATAAAGGCTCCTACATGTTTACCATAGCTCTGGACAGGAGCAGCTTTCTGAGTGACAGTCAGTTGTAGCGTACAGCCTGCTCTCTGACTAGAGAGGACAAGAATGAAGAGGAGGAGGTCCTTCCTTTTCAGTGGACTAACGAAGGGGCATAGGGGGAGAAGTGGAAGGGAAGGTGGGACTGGGAGGAGATGGAGGAGGCCAGAGCCAGGATCCAAAGTGAATAATATAATAAAAATGAAGAAAGAAAGAAAGAAAAATAAAAAAGTAAAAGTAAAAAAAAAACCAACCAACCAACCAAACAAACAAAAACAACAACAACAACAACAAAAAACAAAAAACAAAAAACAAAAAACTGAATTCAGGCCTTTGGGGTTTGTGTATGGCAAACATCACTAAATCATGGGATTGTAAAGATTGGATAGGGATTCAAATTGTGGGAAGGAGAAACTTAAGACACATGCAAAAATAATTAATTGTATAGTTTTGTTTTGTGACAGTGTCTTCTAGCAGTCACAAGTCCCTCTTCACTTTAAAATTGCACATGTGATTTAAGATTTTATTGAGAAGTTAGGCGCATACCACATTGATGTTATCCAGTAGTTAGTGATTTAAAGGTTATTTAAGAAAGGTTCTCAAAAAATCTGAGCACAGGGGTCTTTCCTGAGACTGATACTCCAACCGAGGACCATGCACAGAGATAATCTAAGACCCCTGCACAGCTGTAGCCCACGGCAGTTCAGTATCCAAGTGGGTTCCATAGTAATAGGAACAAGGACTGTCTCTGACATGAACTGATTGGCCTGTTCTTTAATTACCTCTCCCTGAGGGGGGGGAGCAGCATTACCAGGCCACAGAAGAAGACAATGCAGCCACTCCTGATGAGACCTAATTGACTAGGATTAGAAGGAAAGAAAAGAAGATCTCCCCTATCAGTGGACTTGGGGAGGGGCATGCATGCAGAGTGGGGATGAAGGGAGATATTGGGAAGGGAAGAGGGAGGGAACCATAGGGGGGATACAAAGTGAATAAAGTGTAATTAATAAAGAATTTTTAAAAAGGAAAAAAAAACAAATATCTAATAAAATAGATTTTCAACCAAATTAATCAAAAGAGATGGGGAAGGATTCTTCATTCTTATCAAAGTAAAAATCCAAGAGGAGGAAATCAGAATTCTGAACATCTATGTCCCCCCAAAAAGGCTACCGCATTAGTTAAAAAACAAAAACAAAAACAAAACATTATTAAAGCTTAAATAACACATCTATCCCAGTAACTTAATAGTGGGAAACTTCAACACCCAACACTCACCTAGGGACAGATCATCAAGACAGAAATAAATAGAGAAATAATGACACTTACAAAAGCACAAAGAAAGCCTGAACAGATACAAGAAGAATGAAATAACCCCTTGCATCATATCTGACCACTATGGTCTAAAACTAGACCTCAACAATAACAGAAACAGCAAAAAGCATACACAAGCATAGAAACTATAACTCTTTATTCAAGGACAGGTGCATCAGGGAAAGAATAAAGAAATAAATTAAAGTCTTACTAGAATTCAACGAAAATGAAGGCATAACTTACCCAAACTTATGGGACACAGTGAAAGCAGTGGTAAGAGGAAGGTTCATAGGACTAAGTGCCTTCACAAAGAAGTTTGAGACATCTCATACAAGCAACTTAACACCACACCTGAAAGTACTAGAAAACAAAGTATAAAAAGAAGCAGACACAACCGAGAGGATTAGACTGCTGAAAATAAGCTCAGAGCTGAAATCAAGAAATTAGAAACAAAGAGAACAATTCAAAGAACCAACAAAATCAAGATCTGGTTGTTTGAGAAAATCAAAACCCTTAGCCAAACTAACTAAAAGGCAGAGAGACAGTGTCCAAATCAGCAAAATCAGAAACAAAACTTTGAAGTAAAGGGAGACATAATGACAGACTTGAGGAAATCCAAATTTTATTAGTTCCTACTTCAAAATGCTGAATGCCACAAAATTTTAAAATCTAACTGAAATGGACAGGTTTTCTCACCGATTCCACTCATTCTAGTTGAATCAAGATCAGGTAAATAAATGAAATTATTCTATATCCCATAAGGAAATAGAAGTTGTCATCTAAAATCTCCCATACAAAAACAAAACAAAAAACAGGGCCAGATAGTTTCAGTATAGAATTCTACCATACCTTCAAAGAAAAGGTAATACCAATACTCTTTAAACTATTTCACAAAATAGAAACAGAAGGAACATTACCAAACCCATTCTGTGAGGCCACAGTCACCTTGATACCTAAACAACACAAAGACCCAGCTGAGAAAGAAATCTTCAGACTAATATTGCTTATGTACATTGACACAGAAATACTCAGTTAAATACCCAGAAAATGAATCCAACAATACATTAAAGGAATCATCCACCATGACCAAATAGGCTTCATCCCAGGCATGCTATGGTGGTTCAATATATGGAAATCCATCAATGTATTACACCATATAAAATAACAGAAAGAAAAAACAAACAAATAATCATCTTCTTAGATGCTCAAAAATATTTGACAAATCTAGCACCCGTTCATATTTAAAATTTTGGGGATATCATGAATACAAGGCACATACCTAAACATAGTGAAGGCAATGTACAACATTCCTATAGCCAACATCAAACTAAATGGAAAGAAACTTGAATCAATCTCACTGAAATCAGGGATAAGGCAAGGCTGCCCACTCTCTCTGTATATCTCTTCAATATAGTATTGGGAGTTCTACTTAGATAAATAAGACAACTAAAGATGATCTAGAGGATACAAGTCAGAAAGGAAAAAGCCACAGTTCGCAGACAATATGATAATATACATGAGTGACCCCAAAAATTCAACCAGAAAACTCTTACAGCTAATAATACCAATGTGGTTGAATCCAAAATTAATTAAAAAAACCAGTACTGTTCCTGCACAAAAAAGACAAACAGGCTGAAAAAGAAATTAGGGAAACAACACCCTTCACAGTAGCCACAAATAACCAAACATATCTGATTGTAACTATAACCAGACTTGTATGAAAAAACAAACAAACAAACAAAAAAAAAACAAAAAAAAACTTCGAGTCTCTGAAGAAGGAAACTGAAGAAAGTATTGGAAGAGCGAAACATCTCCCATGTTCATGGATCACAGTAGGATTAAGATAGTGAAAATGATCATTCTTACCAAAAGTAGTCTACAAATTCAATACAATTCCCATCAAAATAACAACACAATTCTTTACAGACCTTGAATTTTCAATTTTATATGGAAAAAAATAACAACTAAAACCATCCTTAAAACTGGAGGTATCTATATCCCTGATCTGAAGTTGTACTATAGAGCAACAGTAATACAAACTGCATGGTAGTGACATAGAAACAGACTGGAGGATCAGTTAAATCCAGAAAAAAAAAAAAAAGCATACTTATGGATAGCTGATTTTTGACAAAGACGCTAAGACCTTACAATGGGTAAAAGACAGCATCTTCAAAAAAATTGGCTGGTCCAATTGGATGTCTACATGTAAAAAAATGCAAATAGATACATACTTATCACTCTTCACAAAAGTAAAGTACAAGTGATTCAAATACCGCAACATAAACCAGACTATACAAAATCTGTTAGAACAAAAAGTAAGGAAGAACCTTGGCACAGAAAACAACTTCCTGGACGGAACAACAGGAGCTCAGGCTCTAAGATCAACAATCAATAAATGTGACCTCATTAAACTGAAAAGATCATGTTAAGCAAAGGACATGGTAACAGAACAAAATGACAGCCTACAGACTGGGAAAAGATTGTCACCAACCCTATACCAGATAGAGGGATAATATCCAGATTATATAAAGAACTCAAGAAATTAAACAACAAAACAAATAATCTAATTAAAAAGGTACAGAGCTAAACAGAGAATTCTCAATAGAGCAACATCAAATGGCAGTGAAATGCTTAAAGAAGTGATCAATGTCCTTAGTCATTGGTAAATGTAAATCAAAATGACTCTGAGATTCCATCTCATACCCATCAGAATGGTTAAGATCAAAAACTAAAGTGACAGCACATGCTGGAGAAGATGTGGAGAAAGGGGAACCCTCTTCCGTTGCAGGTTGGAATGTAAACTTGTACAATTACTTTGGAAATCAATCTTTCTCAGAAAACTGGGAACTGTGCTACCTCAAGATCTAGTGAAGAGTTTAAGTTGGCTTGGGTATAACTCCATTTTGAAGTAAAGAGCCATCTTGACTGGCAGCTGAACTCAGGTGGTCTCTGAGAGTCCTGTGATCCTGGCATTACACCAGCTATTCCTCTCCTGAGCATATATATTTGCAAGATGTCCAACCATAAATCAAGGACATTTGCTCAGCTATGTTCATAGCAGCTTGATTTGCAATATCCAGAATCTGGATACAACCTAGATGTCCTTCAACCGAAGAATAGATAAAGAAATTGTGGTACATTTACACAATGGAATACTACTCAACAATTAAAAACAAGGAAATCATGAAATTTGCCGGAAAATGGAGGGATCTAGAAAAGATCATCCTGAGTGGGGTATCCCAGAAGCTGAAAGACACATGCAGTGTATACTCACTTATAAGTGGATATTAGACATAGAATAGTGGATAAACATACTAAAATCATAGACCTAAAGAAGCTAAAGGAAAAGGAGGACCCTGGGTAAGATGCTTAATTCTCATTCAGAAGAGAAAACAGGATAGACACCGGAAGTGGTATAAGAGAGAGACCAGGACTGGAGCCTACCACACATGTCCTCTAATAGAATCCAACCAGCAAGAGATCAAAGCAGATGCAGAGACTCACAGCCAATCTTTGGACAAACAGAGTGCAGATAGTCTTATGAAAGAAGGGGTGGGGGAAAAGGACCGGGGGATGACAGGAACCCCACAAGGAAACCAAAAAAAAAAAAAAAAAAAAAAAAAGCATGGCCCAAAGGGCACTGCAGAAACTGGTATTTCAACCAAAAACCATACATAGGGAGGACCTAGACCTCCTGTTCAGATGTAGACCATAAACAGCTCAGTCTCCGTGTGGTTTCCCTAGCAAGAACAAAATAGACAGTCTCTGACATAAACTTGGTTGCCTGTTCCTTATTCATTTCTCTCTGGTTGGGTGACTTAGCCATCATACAGAGGAATAGGAGCCAGGCAGCCCGTATGGGACCTGATAAGCTAGGGTTAGAGAGTAGGCGAGGAGGATTTCCTCCTATGAGTGGACAAGGGAAGAGTGATGGGGAGGAAGAAGGAGGGTGGGACCAGGAGAAGATGATGGAGGGGACTATAACTGGGATACAAAGCGAATACACTGTAAATACTAATAATAATAACGATAATGATAATAATGAAAAAGATAAAAACAAAATCATGGATTAAAAATTACAAATTAAAGTGACTCAAATTAATTCTTTGTGTGTTGTTGCATATTACAGCTTTTTGCAAACCCAAAATTTAAGTGTTTCTCAAAAATTTTTAAGGATAAATTCAATTTAATGCATTCTTTGCATAAATTGACTGTTATCTGTAGAAGACCTTCCAGTCCTTGAGTGTTGCTGGAGACAGTATGGATTCCTCAAGCATCACACTGCTCCGAAACAGCAAAGGCTAAGGAGTACTTTCAATGAGCCCCTGGTACCAGCTGAAGCAGCGTGTTTCTGGAAACATCAGTCCTCGTGGATCTTGATCTCCAGGAAAGAATCAGGTAGTTACATTGTTCTGGGACACAGCACTGTAGTCACATCTAGTGAGGCGAGGCAGAAGTTGTCTGAATTGTCCAAATAGGCATCTAAATAACTACTCTAGGCATACTTTTCATGTTGGCACCATTATCTTGAAATGGTTTAATATTAAAATGTGAGACAAAACATAATCTGTTGTCTCATTAAGCAGTGTTTCTGGCACTTGAGTAGATGCTGTCTGTGTTGGTAATAATTTCTATTTTTGTTTGTTCCCTGTCTTTATTTTATCGACAGGTTGCCTTGACTCATAGTTTCAAACTGATTTCCAGGGCAAGCATCACTATGTGGCACCTTATTCATGAACAAACTGTGAGAGTGTTTCTTGCCAAACACTCATCAAATTAAATTCCTGGATTTTGTTACAATTCGACAAATCTAAGACAATTACTGGCATGTGGAACAGTTTGTGCTAATTACTTATGGAGTGTGCTTTGTATCTTTCCCAATCAGTCAGTGTAAAAGGAGAATTATATGCCACTGATTGGTTCATCCTGACCTCAAATAACACCTGGCAACTTTAGACCTACCATAACTTCAGGGCTCACATAGAAAAACTATAAAAGCCACCTTGTAATATATAGATTCTGTCAAGGAAGTAGAACAAGAGAAGGATGCAACCTTATCAGACATGGAATGTCCATAACAAGTGTAAATCCTCAAGATACTGAATCCATCCATCTCCTGGTCAGTTCTCTAAAAGTAAAATCCTGCAGTCAGAAACAGCACTGTCAAAATTTAGAACTGTAAGCTTTCAAGTTGTACTCATACACTACTGAATCAGAAAGAATACACTGAGGGCTTGGATGATGTCTCAATGGATAAGTAAGCTTGTCATGCATATGTAAGTGCGTGATTTTGAATATTCAGACCACATGTAAAAGGCCAGCTATAGTCACATTCACTGTAACCCTAGTGTTGGAGTGGGAGTTTTTAAAGAGAACAAGAACAACAGAAAACAAACAGAATATCACTGGATGTCACTAGAAAGTCAGTCTAGAAGAAAATGATCAGCTCCAGGTTACTGAAACATTGAAACACTGCTGCAAGTGAATAACCTGTAAGTCATAAAGTAGAACCCCTAACTTGTTTACTAACCTCAAGACACATGTCACAAATAGGCACACTGTGTACATAACACACACACATACACACACACAAACACTCACACACTATGATGAAAAATGAAGAACAGACTGAGCAATCTGTTTTACAAACCCTATATATGACTGTGATGTTCAGTTATTTTGAGAACTCTTAGTTTATGGCCTTGTTCCCACAAACTCTTTCTAATATGAACATTTCACATGTCTATGTGATACTGTTAACAAAATTTATTTTCATAAACTTTGTTTTTTAAAACCACTTAATAGCAAAGTAAGCACATATACTCTGCATTTATCATGACACATAGATCCTTAGATGTACCTCCAAACCAAGCTCATGTGGAATTCTGAATGTGTAAATTACCAATAAAATACTACAGCATCACAGTGTATTAACAGAATTAATCTGGCATCTCTAAGCATTGTGGGTTATTGTCACCTTTTCAGCTGTTGTAGGACAGTATTCCAATCTCATGTTTATTATGACCAATTAAGATTTTCTAATTTTCTTGAACAAAATAAAAAAAAAATCACCTCTAATTCTTCTAAAGTTAACTACCCTCTTACACAGTTTTTGATGTTGTACCATAAAGAAGATGCTGTGAATATACAAATATTCTTTTGTATTTTTAGATTTGATGGTAATGTCATAATTATTAATCAGTTTTATACTTAATATTAGACAACAATCTAACATGGGTATCCGGTTCCATTATCAAGGTTAGGAGTGACCATTCTTTGGCTATTTAAAGATTTTAGTACCTTTTGATAAAACTAATTGAAATTGGACTTTGGCTCCATGTCTGGTATATTAGCTCTATAATACTGATCCATGTGACCTTCATAACCATTGTTATGCTTGACTGTGTAAATCACTGCAGCTTTGCAGGACATTTTGAAATGTGATTCTTGTTCCATTCATTTGCCTACAAATTCCATTATGTCATTGTTTTTAACAGCTAAGTAATACTCCATTGTATAAATGTACCACATTTTCTTTATCCACTCTTCAGCAGAGGAACATATAGATTCTTTTCAGTTTCTTGTTATATTGAATAAAGCTGATAAGAACATAGTTGAGCAAGTGCCATTGTACTAGGATGGAATGTCCTTTATATATTCCAGGGACTTCTTTGGTATATTCATGTCTTGAGGTGGATCAATTCCCAATTACCTGAGGAAACCACCATATTGATTTCTAAAGTGGCTGTGCACTCCCATCAGCAATGGAGAATTGTACCGGTGATTCAGCAGGAAGCCTCTGAGACAACTATTACATCTGGGAAATAAAAGATATGTTTACAGCTGGTGCCCAACTTGAAGAAGAAGAAAGCCCATCAATATTTCAGAGAGCAGAGGATATCTGACAGAAAACTAGCATAAGACAGGAGACATCTGATGGAAGAACACTCTGAAAAACCAGAGCAGTTAAAGACGCACCAGGAGAATAGGGTCCACTGAATCAAATGACCAGGATTGTGGAAGAAATCTCTTGTGCATTGTATGGAAAACAATAAAATAAAACCCATCAATAAATAATTTTTTTTAAAAAAATCTTATGGCCTGTGGCTGAGGCAAGAAATAGGAGGGACATTGGCCAGGCAGAAGGGATTGTGGGATAGAGCCAGATTTTGAGATTCAGCTGGCAAGAGGATGGATGCATTGTGCCCGAGCTCAAGTAACTGGCCACATGGCAGAATGTAAATTAGCATAAGTGAGTTATTTTAAGTTAAGAGATAGTCATGGAAGGGCCTAGATGAATGGCCTATTGATTTTCAAAATAATAATTGAGTCTTCTTGAGTAATTGTTCCCAGAGCTTGGAAAAGAGTGGGAGAACCTCCTACAACACAGTATTCTTTCATGGGGTGCACAGAGATCAGGGCTCCTGTTGGGGTCTGACCTAGGTCCTCTGCATATATGTTATGGTTGTGTAGCTCAGTGACGTGTAGGATCCCTAACGTGGGAGCTGGAGGGCTGTCTCTGACTCTTTGCCTGCTTCTAGACCCCTTCTCCTTCTGACAGATTGCCTTGGGCAGCCTTGACTTGATGGTATGTGCCTGGCCTTTTGTAGCTGGTTATGCTCAGTTTAGTTGTTGTCCTAGGAGGCCTGTTCTTTTATGAAGAGATGCAGAGGGGTTGGGTCTGGGGAAGAGGAGTGATGGGGAGAGGCTGGAGGGTCGAAGAGGGAGGGGGAAACTGCAGTCCGGATGTAACAGATGAGAGAAACCTAAAAACAAATGTTTTTATCTTAAAAAAAGAAAAAGTAATTCAAAAGTTAATTTGGTTATTTGGAATTCCACACAATGTCACATAATTTGAATATCAGCTTTTAACTTTCTACAAAAAGACTCAATCGGAATTTTGATAGAAATTATGCTTTATGTGCAGATCATATTAATAAAGATCTGTTTAATATTACAAATTTAAATCTGTTAACAAGGGATTTCTCTTTTCAGTTTGCATCCTTGCATATCACTATCTTTCTAATAAAACAAAATTTTGAGGTTATAATTAAGGATTTTAATACATATAAGTATTTCCTATCATAAATGATAAATTAAACTTTATTCCTTTATTATTGGATTTTAGAAATTTGCTAATATCGGTAGGCGCATACTGAAATTAAACATAAAACTAGATATATGATATGCTTACCTCCAGACATTTTCAAGTTATAACTCTAGATAAATCATCTCATAAAAAAATCATCTCATCATGACAATTTATTTCTATATTCTTCAAATATCATACAAAGAAATGTTGCATGAAATTGTATTCAGTATTTCTCTTTACTTCTCCTATGTCTTCAAGTAATATCACTTCACTATAGACTTTGCTCTTCAGTCTATAGTGTTAGTTAGGATGTTCACCTAACTAAAATTGTGATATTCATTTTACATCACCTCTGTGCAATTTTGCTTTTAACGAGGATCCAGACAGTCCGGATTAGACCTGATAGGCTAAGGTCAGATAGTAGGAAAGAAGGATCCCCTCTATCAGTGGACTAGGAGTAGAACACGTTGGGGGGGAAGTAGGAAAGAGGGTGAGACTGGGTGGAGATGAGGGACAGGGCTACAGCCAGGAAACAAAGTCAATAAATTGTAATAAATAATAATAATTTAAAAATTAAAAAAAGAAAAGCAAAAAAAAAAGAAATTAAAACAAATAATTTTACTATTCGGTCTGACTCTAAACTTGGTAAAATGTATTGACATATATAGCTTATTCTCTTAAAATAAAGTCACTGAATTGTCTTAATATAATAAAATGTTCTTTTCACTAAAATGCACAATTATTTTTCATTGTTTTCTGAATTCACAGGTTTTTTTTTCATTTATCTCTATATACTCTCAGAGAGAAGTTTAATTTCAATATGATTGTTGTGAAATATTTATTAAGTATTATATTTTTGTTAGCATGATAAGTCAAACACTCAGTTTCAAATATGTAAATTGTATGGAACCAGCAAAACCCACAGAGAATTTCACCACTTTTGGTACTTCACTTGACTGAGCTAAAATAGCAGCCATGAGACTATATTCCATAGACATAGTTGTTTGTATGCTCAGTGAGTGCTGATGTTTAGCATCATGGATTAGGTGAATGTTCTGCATGTCTCAAGTTCTGTGCATGTCTAGGTACTTGAGAGGGATGGACTCTTGGACACTTCCAGCTGGTTTCTTCTAGATACTGCCTCAGGTTCCTTTGTTGTTGTTGACATAATTTTGATATTTTAAAGTTTATTAGCCCTCTCCCTCTGTTTCTTCCAAACCCACCCTTCCTCCCTCTTCTCCTCTCCCAATTCCCCTGATAGGGGAGGTCCTTCTCCCCTTCCATCTGACTCCAGCCTATCAGGTCTCATCAGGAATGGCTGCATTGTCTTCATAACCTTGGCTGCACTATTTCACGGCGCTTAATGTTCTGAAAATTTATCCACACTCTCAGTGTCTGTTAAACAACATTTTTTTTTTTGCATCTGTTCATCTATTGGTTGGGTAGTGAGAGTATTTAAACATCCTGAATACTGTGAATGAAACTTTGAGATCTCTTTAAGGTATGCATTTCAATTAGTTTTTATATAGATCCAGAAGCTGAATTTCTAAGTCACACAACAATTCAGTTTTCATTTTCTTTCATTTTTGAGGAAACACCACATGCTTTCCACAGTTGCTGCATGGTTGTACATTGATGTTCTATAAGGGATCTAGGGTTTAGTGACCCAATTTAGTAACCAAAGATCATGGTAGAGCATGTGAGATTTATGTAATGATAAAAAATGACCTTATTCTGTCACTTTCTTTTCTTTTCTTTTTTTTTTTTTACTATTAGTTACAGTTTATTAACTTTGTGTCAAGCTGTATCCTTCTTCCTCATTCCCTCCCAATCCTACCCTCCCTCCCTCATCTCCTCCTGCCCCTTTTCAAGTCCACTGATATGGAAAGACCTCCTCCCCTTTCATCTGACCCTGGTTTATCAGGTATCTTCAGGCCTGGCTGCAAAGTTCTTCTCTGTGGCCTAGCAGGGCTGTTCCTACCTTGGGTGAGGGGAGGGGGGAAGAGTGTCAAAGAACCAGCCATTGAGTTCATGTCAGAAATAATCACTGTTCCTCTTGCTGGGGTACCCACTTGGATACTGAGATACCATGGACTACATCCAAGCAGGGGTTCTATACATGGTTATTGGTTGGACGTAGAGTCTCACAAAAGACCCCTGTACCCAGATATATTTGGTCCTTGTGGAGTTCCTGTCTTCTCCAGGTCATACTACCTCTCCTTTCCTTCATATGTTTCCCTGCACTCTGCCAAAGGTTTGATTATGAGTCTCAGTATCTGCTTTGATACACTGCTAGACAGACTTTTAGAGGCCCTCATTGGTAGGCTCCTGTCCTGTTACTTGTTTTCTCCTACATCCAATGTCCATCCCATTTGTCTTTCTAAGTGAGGATTGATCATCTTACCCTGGGTCATCTTTCTTGTTTATCTTCTTAAGGTGTATAGATTTCAATATGCTTACCCAATCTTATAGGTCTATATAAGTGGGTATATACCACATGTATCTTTCTGCTTTTGGGATTCCTCACTCAGGATGATCTTTCCAAGGTCTCACCATTTGCCTGCAAAGTTCATGATTTTCTTGTTTTTAATTGCTGAGTAGTAATCCATTGTGTAAGAGTACCACAATTTCTGTATACATTCCTCCATTGATGGACATCTGGGTTGTATTCAGGTTCTAGCTATTATGAATAAAGCTGCTACAAACATGGTTGATCAAATGTCCTTATTGTGTACTTGAGCATCATTTGTATATATGCCTAGGAGTGGTATAGTTGGATCTTGAGGAAGCACTATTCCTAATTGTCTGAGAAAGTGCCAGATTGTTTTCCAAAGTGGTTGTACCAGTTTACATTCACACCAGCAATGGAGGAGGGCTTCCCTTTCTCTACAATCTCTCCAGCATGTGCTGTCTCTTGAGTTTTGATCTTAGCCATTCTGATGGGTGTAAGGTGAAATCTAAGGGTCATTTTTGCTTGCATCTCTCTGAGGGCTAAAGATGTTGAGCATCTCTTTAAGTGTTTCTCTTTTATTCTGTATTCTTCTACTGAGAATTCTCTGTTTAGCTCTATACCCCCTTTTTTAATCAGATTGCTTGATTTGTTGCATTTTAAATTCTTTAGTTTTTTCTGTATTCTGGATATCAGCCCTTTGTCAGATACAGGATTGGTGAAGATCCTTTTTCAGTCTGTAGGCTCTGGTTTTCTTCTGACATCAGTATCAGCTTGCTCTACAGAAGCTTTTCAGTTTCATGACATCTGATTTATTGATTGTTGATCATAGAGCCTGTGCTGTTGGTGTTCTGTTCAGGAAGTTGCCACTTGTGCCAATGAGTTCTAGACTCTTTCCCACTTTTTACTCTAACTGATTTAATGTGTCTGGTTTTACGTTGAGGTCTTTGATCCACAGACACTTTAGTTTTGTGCAAGGTGATAATTATGGATCTGGTTGCATTTTTCTATATGTAGATATCCAGTTAGACCAGCACCATTTGTTGAAGATGCTATCTTTTTTCCATTGAACGGTTTTGTCTTTGTCAAAAACCAAGTATCCATAGCTGTGTGGGTTTATTTCTGGGTCTTCTATTTGATTCTATTGATCCACTCTTCTGTTTTTATGCCAATACCAGGAAGTTTTTATTACTATTGCTCTGTAGTACAGCTTGAGATCAGGGATGGAGATTTCTCCAGACGATCTGTTGTTTTACAGGATTATTTTGGAAATTCTTTTTTTTTTTTTTTTTTTTTTCTTTTCTCCATAGGAAGTTGATATTTTTTCTCTCAAGGTCTATAATGAACTGTGTTGGTATTTTGATGCAAATTGCATTGAAGCTGTAGATTGCTTTTGGCAAAATAGCCATTTACACTGTATTACCCCTACCAATCCATGAGCATCGGAGATCTTTCCATCTTCTTATATCTTCTTCAATTTCTTTCTTCAGAGACTTGAAGTTTTTCTCAAACAGGTCTTTCACTTGCTTGGTTAGAGTTGCACCAAGGTACTTTATGTTCTTAGTGACTATTTTGAAGGGTGTTGTTTCCCTCATTTCTTTCTCAGCCCTATTATCTATGGTATACAGGAAGGCTTCTGATTTTTTTGAAGTAATTTTGTATCTAGCCACTTTGCTGAAGGTGTTTATCAGCTGAAGCAGTTCTCTGGTTGAAATTTGGGGGTGGCTTATGCATACTATCATATCATCTGTGAATAGTGACACTTTGACCTCTTCTTTCTAATTTGTATCCCCTTGATTTCCTTTAATTCTCTTAATGCTTTAGCTATAAAATTAAGTAGTAAATTGAAGAGATATGGAGAGAGTGGGCAGCCTTGCCTTGTCCCTGATTTCTGTAGAATTGGTTTGAGTTTCTCTCCATTGAATTTGATGTTGGCTATAGGCTTGGTGTATATTGCCTTTGCTATGTTTAGGTACATGCCTTGTTTCCCTGATCTCTTAAACATGAATGGGTGTTGGATTTTGTCAAGGAGATGACATCTAAGGAGATGATCATGTGGTTTTTCTCCTTCAGTTTGTTTATATGGTGGATTACATTGATGAATTTCTATATATTGAACCACCCTTGCATGCCTGGGATGAAGCCTACTTGGTCATGGTGGATGATATTTTTGATGTGTTCTTGGATTCGGTTTGCAAGTATTTTATTGAGTATTTTTGCATCAATGTTCATAAGTGAGATAGGTCTGAAGTTCTCTTTTCTTGTTGGGTCTTTGTGTGGTTTAGGCATCAAGGTGAGTGTGGCTTCATAGAATGAGTTTGGTAATGTTCCTTCTTTTTCTATTTTGTGGAATACTTTGAGGAGTATTGGTATTAGCACTTCACAGAAGGTCTGGTAGAATTTTGCACGGAAACCATCTGGCCCAGGGCTTTTTAAGGAGGGGAAACTGTAAATGACTGCTTCAGTTTTCTTGGGGATATAGGACTATTCAGTGTTTCTACCAGATCTTGACTTCATTTTGGTAGATGGAATCTATCAAGAAAATTGTCCATTTTATTTAGAAGTTTGTGGCATATAGGGTTTTGTAGTATGACCTAATGATTGCTTGGATTTCCTCAGTGTCTGTAGATATGCCCCCCTTTTCATTACTGATTTTATTGATTTGTATAGATTCTCACTGTCTTTTAGTTAGTTTGGCTAAGGGATTGTCTCTCTTGTTGATTTTCTCAAAGAATCAGCTCTTGGTTTCATTGATTCTTTGAATTGTTTTATTTGTTTCTAATTGATTGGTTTCTGGCCTGAGTTTGATTATTTCCAGTCGTCTGCTCCTTTGGTTGTATCTGCTTCTTTTTTTTTTTTTTCTAGGGTTTTCAGTTGGGCCATTATGTTGCTTGTATGTGATTTTACAAATTACTTCTTTTTTTTAAGACCAAAAGATATTTTTTCCATTTTTTTATTAATTTTTATTGTTATTTATAATTTTTTTTATTAATCACAGGTTATTTACTTTGTATCCCAGCCATAGCCCCCTCCCTCTTTCCTACCAATCCCACCCTCCCTTCCTTGTCTTCTCCCTGACCCTTTCCAAGTCCACTAACAGGGGAGGGCCTTCTCCTCCTCCATCTGACCCTAGCTTATAAAGTCTCTTCAGGACTGGCTGCAATGTCCTCTTCTGTGGCCTAACCAGGCTGCTCTTCCCTCATGGAAGAGCTCACCGTTGAGTTCATGTCAGAAACAGTTCCTGTTCCCCTTGTTACAGAACACATTTGGACACTGAGCTACCATGGGCTATATCCGAGCAAGGGTTCTAGGTTATATCCATACATGGTCTTTGGTTGGAGAAAGAAAGAGAATTTGGGGTAAGATGACCAATCCTCACTTATAAAGGCAAAGGGGATGGACATTGGATGTAGGAGAAAACAAGTAACAGGACAGGAGCCTACCACAGACAGCCTCTGAAAGACTCTACCTCGCAGTATGTCAAAGCAGATATTAAGACTCACAACCAAACCATTGGCAGAGTACAGGGAATCATATGAAAGAAGGGAGAGTTAGTAAGACCTGGAGAGTACAGGAGCTCCACAAGGACAAATTTCTTCATGAACGCACTTAGTGCTATGAATTTTCTTCTGAGCACTGCTTTCAATATGTCCCATAAATTTGGTCATGTTGTACCTCAATTTTCATTGAATTCTAGGAAGTCTTTAATTTTTTTCTTTATTTCTTCCTTAACCCAGATGTCATTGAGTAGCAAGTCGTTTAGTTTCCATGTGCATGTAGGCTTTTTGTTATTTCCATTGTTGTTGAGGTCCTAGTTTAGTCTATGGTGGTCAGATGGAATACAGGGGATTATTTCAATCTTCTTGTATCTGTTGAGGCTTGCTTTGTGACCAACTATATGGTCTATTTTGGAGAAGGCTCCATGAGGTGCTGAAAAGAAGGTATACTCTTTTGAGTTTGGGTGAAAAGATCTTTAGACTAGGTCCATTTTATTTATGGACTTTGTAAGTGCCTTGATCTGTCCCTTGGTGATAGTGGGGTGTTGATTGGGATCAATGTGTGATTTAAGTTTTAATAATGTTTCATTTACGAATGTAGGTGCTCTTGTATTTGGAGCATAGATGTTCAGAATTGTGATGTTCTCTTGGTGTATTTTTCCTTTGATGATAATGTAGTATCCCTCCTTATGTTTTTTGATAAATTTTGGTTGAAAATTATTTTATTTGATAATAGGATAGCTACTCCAGCTTGTTTTCTGGATCCATTTGCTTCAAAAACATTTTTCCAGCCCTTTATTCTGGGGTAGTGTTCATCTTTGTTGAACAGGTATGTTTCTTGGATGCAACAGAATGTTGGATCTTGTTTCCACAACCATTCTGTTAGTCTGTGTCTTCTTATTGGAGATTTGAGTCCATTGATATTGATAGATACTAGTGACCTACAAATGTTACTTTCTATTCATGTGGGGTTGCTGATGTTGCTGTGTTTCACTGCTTGTAATCTTTTGAATTTTTGTTGTTTAGTTATCTATGTCTTATATTTCCTTGGATGTAGTTGTTTTCGTTGGATTGTAATTTCCCTTCTAGTAACTTCTGTAGGGCTGGGTTATGATGTAGATATTGTTTAAATTTGTCTTTTTTTTTCATGGAATATTCATGAATTCTCTGTCTATGTTGATTGAAAATTTTGCTGAGCATAGTAGTCTTAGATTTTGTCTTTACATGGAGTCCTTGATTTCTTGGATGTTTTGTGGTTAGAACTTTTCTAGCTTTATTTTATTTTATTTTATTTTACTTTACTTTATTTTATTTTACTTTACTTTATTTTATTTTATTTTATTTTATTTTATTTTATTTTATTTTATTTTATTTTATTTTATTTTATTTTAGAGAGACATATCAGTTTTTGCAAGTGTATCTTCGGCACCTGAGATTCTCTCTTCCATCTCTTGTATTCTGTTGGTGACACTTATCTCTGTTGTTCCTGATCTTTTCTCTGTGTTCTCTGTCTCCAGGTTTTTCTCTGTTTGTGTTTTCTTTATTTATTCTAATTCTGTTTTCATGTCTTGCACCATTTCCTTTATTTATTTGAATGTGGAGTCCTCCTTTTCTTTTATGGCTTCTATTGTTCTGTCTGTTTCCTCTCTATATGTCGCTAATTGTGCCTCTACTTATTTGCCTGTATTTCTTTGAGAGCTTTGTTCATTTCTTCTTTATTTGCCTCCATTTGTGTGATTATTTCTTTGAGAGATTTGTTCAGTTCCTCTTTATGAGCCTCTAATAACTGGAAAGGCATAGTGTATCTAGTAAACTGAAGTGTCTATTGATTTGGGGGGTTGTTGGTGAAGCCATAATGTCCTGATTTTTGTTTGGTGTGTTCTTACATTGGCCTCTGGCCACCTGCTTATCTGTAACCCTCATTTGTTCCTGCAGGCTAGGACTTTCTTTTTCTGTTTTCTAGACTGTTTTTCAGGAAGATGAGAAAGGTTCACTGGTTTGGGAATGTGTGTTTTGTTTCAACTTTACAAAAGTAAGGAATGTGATGCTGGTGCTATTTGCGGGCACTTGTTTTTTTTTTTTGTTTAACTTTTATTAATTACACTTTAATCACTTTGTATCCCCCCCTCCCCTCCCGATCCCACCCTCCATCCCCTTTCTTCATGCATGCTCCTCCCCAAGTTCACTGATAGGGAGGTCCTCTTCTCCTTCCTTCTAATCTTAGTCTATCAGATCTCATCAGGAGTGCTGCATTGTCATCTTCTGTGGCCTGGTAAGGCTTCTCCCCCTTCATGGGGAGGTGATCAAAGAGCAGGCCAATCAGATTATGTCAGAGGCAGTCCCTCTTCCCATTACTATGGAACCCACTTGGACACTAAACTGCCATGTGCTACATCTGTGCAGGGGATCTAGGTTATCTCCATGCAAGGTACTTGGTTGGAGTATGAGTCTCTGGAAAGACCCCTGTGTTCAAATGTTCTGGTTCTGTTGCCCTCCTTGTGGGATTCCTGTCCTCTCCAGATCTTACTATTTCCCACTTCTTACATAAGATTCCATGCACTCTGTTCAAAAAATGGCCATAAGTCTCAGCGTTTGCTTTGATAGTCTGCAGGGCAGAGCCTTTCAGAGGCCCTCTGTGGCAGGTTTCTAGCTTGTTTCCTGTTTTCTTCTTCTTCTGAAGTCCATCCTCTTTGCCTCTCGGGTTGGGGATTGAGCACTTTAGTCAGGGTCCTCTCTTTTGATTAGTTTCTTTAAATGTACAGATTTTAGTAGGTTTATCCTATTTCATATGTCTAGATGAGTGAGTACATATGTGTGTGTCTTTCTGCTTCTGGGAGAGCTCACTCAGGATGATCCTTTCCAGGTCCCACCATTTACCTGCAAATTTCATGATTTCCTTATTTTTCATTACTGAGTAATATTCCATTGTGTAGACATACCATGATTTCTGCATCCATTCTTCAGTTGAGGGGCATCTGGGCTGTTTCCAGCTTCTGGCTATTACAAATTAAGCTGCTACAAACATGGCTGAGCAAATGTCCTTATTGTGTACTTGACCCTCTTTTGGATATATGCCTAGGAGTGGTATAGCTTGATCTTGAGAAAGCGCTATTCCTAGTTGTCTGAGAAAGCGCCAGATTGATTTCCAGAGTGGATGTACAATTTTGCATTCCCACCAGCAGTGAAGGAGGGTTCACCTTTCTCCACAGCCTCTCTAGCATGCTTTATCTCTTGAGTGTTTGATCTTAGCCATTCTGATGGGTGTAAGGTGAAATCTCAGAGTCATTTTGATTTACATTTCCCTGATGGCTAATGATGTTGAGCATTTCTTTAAGTGTTTCTCTGCCATTCGATATTCCTCTACAGAGAGTACTCTGTTTAGCTCTGTTCCCCATTTTTATGCTTAAGCGCAGACACACTAACATTTACACTGTAACTAAGAGGTGCAATCACAGCTTTAGATATAAAGGGCATGATCACTAATTCAGCTGTGGTGATGTCTTAATGGGTAGATGCAAATGCTCACAGACTCATCAAAACTAAACCAATTATAGCTGAGGAAAATCTATCGGAAACATATCTGTAAGACTGACATATGTCAAATCCGGGAAATCAGTGAAGCTGCACATGCTTGTGGAGCCTCTGGCACTCTTGTAGGGTATTAAAGATGTTAGATACGTGTCTAATACTTGAATATATCTTAAACATGGTAAAGGTAAACCTGTTTTAAAATCGTTGTGGTGACTCACACTAGAATATGAAATTTTGAAATTGAAATTGTACAATAATTTTGCCTTTCATTTGTGGTGGCAATAGTTTACACCACCTTAATGTGAACTGGTTGGTTCATATTAACCAGTAACTTCAAATAGTTCTTTTCAGGGATGTCCTCATGTGTTTTTTTTTGTTTTTTTGTTTGTTTGTTTGTTTTACAAAAAGAAAATCTCCCAGTATGCTACCATTATTTCTTTCCAATGTTTAATATTGTAGAAATATTACCTGAAGGTTGTGTGTGTACTTTTCCAGCTATCCTAACATATAAGCCTGAAATCAAGTGCAAGAATGACATTAAAAAACTACCACGTTTCAAGATTTCTGTTTTTTAAAAAATTCAGTATCTTTTTTAATTATTATTACTATTTTTAATATTGTTAGTATTTTGGAACACAGGCTGCTTCTGGGTTGCCTAGCAACCTGTCGTGTGTCCTCAGCCAGCCAGGTGACCACACCTGGAGGGCGTGGTTACCTTCTGACTTAAGGGGCCCACCCTGACACCTGGTCCCTCTCTTGCCCTCTCTCTCTCTTACTCCCTTACTTTTCCTCTCTCTCTGGGGCGCCCCCCCTTTCCCTCTTCCCCTAATAAACCTCCCACGTGGAACCGATCTCGTGGTGTGATTTGTAAACCCGCGTGTAACCTCCACAGGCGCACAGGCGCACTTTTCCTAACATTGGTGCATTGGTCCTAACAAATATTAGTTACAGTTTGTTAACTTTGTAGTCCTGCTGTATCCCACTCCCTCAGTCACCAAAGTGAAGCAGGAAGTTGTAGAATGAGACTGATTTTACAAAGGACTTTAAATTTGTTGCAAAGTTAAAAGACAAAAACAGAAAATTGATTCAATACCTGAGTTACTTTTCTCCTTGATGGCAATGTTTCCTTGCATATTTGTTGGAAATCACCTGAAACATTTGTTGAGCTTAACAAGTGCAACATTTTTTTTGCTTACATATCTTTAAAGTTTAAAATATGTACAGTCTTTACAGTTGTAATTTCTCTGGATACTTAAAACAAGTTTTCCCCTCTACACTATTTATGCCTTCCATACATTCCACTTTCCATTTTGTCATTCTGCAACTATGTATTTATTTATGTGAAAATATACATAATATTATTTGAGCTGCAGGTTGTAAATTTTATTATTCTCCTTTGGATAAAATAAGTGTTCTAAAATATATTGCCATATTATAATTGTTTCAATAGATTTCAGTTTGACAATAGATATACAAGTTAGGATTGTTCCTTGTTTAATAAATAAGACAATGAATGTTTTACTCCCCGAAAGGTGATTTCTTTTCTATGACAAACTGTTTACCTGTCAAGATAACAATGTGAATGTTCTTAGTATGAGGAAAAAAGGAACAAATAAACAGCAAAAAATATCATTTTTTTCCTCCTCACACAATTTATAGAATTAGATGTAAAAGTAGATTTAAATTTAATTTTAACTCATATTTTTTTTGTTTCTTGTTTTGAAAAATAATTTTAGAGTAAAATGCAAATGCATATTCAGTGTAAAAGTATTAAAATATGAAGTGATTCAAGTTTGAAAATTTTGTCAGATTTTGTCCATCCTCGTTATTTCTTAGAAACAGAAATTCTATTTGATTTCATGGATTCATGCACCACAGAGACATGCAGAAAAGCAAAGACAAAAATCCCACAGCAACAACAAATGCCCTTTATATCTTCCACGCACAGGCATCTCTCTATCCAGACCTCTCAAGTATGTACATGTTTGAACTCTCAGTGTTATTGTATGTGTCCTGGGATACAACATAAAAATCTCCTGGAGTAAAATCTGCTGTAGATGTCAAACATTTGTACAAAGTATGGCCTTTATTTATCACCTCACATACAAGGCATTCTTCATTAGAACAGCACACCATTTAACATTTTGTGGGCTTTTTGTTCTTGTTGTTGTCTCAAGAAACCATGAGCTTGAGAAAAATTTAAAACCTGAAATTCTTCTTGAAATATTTTGTAAGGTGCCTTTTACCAATTTAATAAACAAATAATTCTCCATCTATTGTGTCCTTTGTCAGAACATCCAAGACAGAAGATCAAAAGGATAACTTGGCACTGTGAATTTACTGATGTTACTTGGCACGCCTGGTATCACTTTATTTAAGATTGAGTTAGACCCAAGTCCTTTGTTGCATTGCTACAACTGACCTGCAGTATTAGTAAAACTTTGCTATTGCTCCCCTCCACAGGGACGTATTAGTCCAAGATGCATTTTAGTTCAAAGCCTTGAAACAGGCTTCCCCTAAAATATATAATCCTATTGAAGCTGCGACTTTCCTATTTCAGTCCCAGATGATAGAAGATCGCAACTCAGTTATATATACACTTTAAAGCTGACAGTTCTTGCTCTAATTCTGGATAAGATAGAGTAAGTGCACTCTATCCAACTCTGACCACTACAGCCATAAACTCTGGACAGAGCACACAGAATAGCCATCAAAGGAATAATATAGAGGCCTGGGAGAAACAAGATTTTGAACTACCACTCACAAATGGTGAATTTATCATTTTTTATTTCTTATACTTTCACTTGGTTCAAATCAGTGTATCAAACGTTCACAAGTGAAAAAGGCACAGACAGAATTACACAAGAAGTGCCATGGTTCAGGCTAAAAGCTGTGGAGTTTGTTCTCTTAATGCTCAAAAATCATGTAGAACCCGGCTCACATGTGCATGTCTCTTTCTGGATTCCTTATGCTTTCATGATTCAAACAAGAAACAGTTCTGTCTGGAACTGGAATTGACAGTCAGCGTCTCCAGGAGCTGATAGTGATCAAAATTTTTCATGTCTTTCAACTTAGAAACACTTCAGTCTTAAGATAACAAACAAAGCCTCTTGATTGTGGAACTTTGTGTTTGGCCTTCCTGCTGACAGGTAGAGATAGAGATGTAGATGGAAAAGAATGGGAAAACTAAAGCTTCAGCTTTCAGTCCTAGTGAGAGCACATAGAACCAGAACATGCAAAGGAGGTATTGGAAAAGGGAGAAGTGACAGAATAGATAGTGCTGATATGCAGTCTTCAGCTCACTGTGCTGTATCAGGGTAGATGGGACTGAGTCCAGCATGCCAAGGAATCTGAGAATTGAACTTACTGCTCAGTGTAGCACACACAAGAGACATGTAAACAGATCCCCAGTCTTGGAAAATTGAAAAAAAAAAACATTAAAACCATAGAAAGTTTTGGAAATTATGGTCTGCTGGAAAAAAATATATATATTTATGTAAGCATATACATATATGTTTATGGAAAGTAAGATTGTGTAGCTATTGAACTGAAGAACTTTGAAAATAGATTTCAGGAACTATTAATGATACTTTTCAATGTTTGTAGATGGGAGCCGAGCATAGCTGTTCCCTGGGGTGTTCCACCCAGCAGTGAATCCAAACAGCTGACGAGACTCAAAGCCAAACTCACAGCTGAGCACAGGAAATCTCGTGGAAGAGTTGGAGGGAGAATAGAAGGACCCAGAGTTGAGAAAGGAGCTCCACAAGAAGACCAACAGAGCCAACTAACCTGGGCCGAGGGCAGCTTGTGGAGACTGATGTACCCACCAAGGACCATGCATAGATTCAACCAAGGCCCTCTACACATGGTCATATTGGTTGTCATGTGGGTCCCCTAAAAGAGAGAGGGGGCTGTCTCTGACATGGACTCTGTTACCTGTTTTTTTTTTTTTTTTTTCAATTACTTTTCCCTGGAGGGGATGTCTTGCCAGGCCACAGGGAAAGAAGTGATGCTTAGTCATGATTAAACAAGATGTGCTGGTATGGGTTGGTGGGACGGGGGCTCTTCTTATCCGAGAAGTAGGGGAGCAGGAACAGGGAAGAGTGGGAGGGAGGGTGTGACCTGAAAGAGAGGAGGGAGGAGGCCATGATCAGGACATTAAATGAATGAATGAATGAATGAATGAATGAATAAACAAATAAATAAATAGGATTTTAAATGTAAAAAAATAGATTTCAGGAGGATGTTTTCTGTCATTTGTGTATCTTAATTTTGAATCTTTAGATATGCGTGTTTCTGTGAAAGAGGAAAAATCATAGTGTTCTCCAAGGTTGATAGAGAGAATGATGTAACAAGAAGTGATAAATCCGTACATAAGAGGGGAAGAGGCTGAGTGAGTCCTGGGAGGGGAGGGTAATGAATTGAGGGAAAGGATTAGAGAGAAAGCTAGAAAAGAGAGTGTGTGGAGGGATTACTAACTCTGGAAAGCATTTGAAAAAGTTATATGGAAACCCACTACTGTATAATTTTCTTAAAATATATTCATATAAATGTATTTAATAAGTATTATCGATGTTAGCCTGTGATGAGGAAGAGTACATCATGAAGACACCACATGCTAGTAAATAAAAGGCACCAGTACAATTAATGTGTTAACTCTGTGAAATTTTGTAAATAGATTCCAACCCTCCCCTCTGAAAGCATTTTAGGCTTTTGCGGATATTCTAACTTCCAGACCCATTGCTGAAGATCTCACATACTGACCCCATAGATCATGGAAAATTACATCCAGTACTCCCTTTTTTAATGGATAAATATTAATAAAAGAGAACCTGAAACCAGTGTTTATTGCAGTAATTTATTACTGAGAGTTTCAATAATTTTCATCTAGGGATAATCATAGCCCATACGTTGATGAGAGAAATGGCAACAAGGGCATTTTATGTTGTGTAAATCTTAAATATGTATCACAAGAAAAATAATTTTATAATACCCGAGCTTGCATATAATGTGGTTGTGGTGAGAGGACCAATAAGGTTGTAAAATTATACAAAATTGCTCATAGAGATGTCTATGGATTGAGTTAGGGAGGTGGCTCAATATTTTGTGCAATTATGAAAACCTGGCTTGAAATCTCCAGAACCCACAAGAAAGTGTGCCCTGCAGCACACATCTGTGAGAGAACTCATCACTGGACGAGGAGATGGAAACAGGGGGGTACCAGAAGGTACTCAAGCCACATAGTCTGCTGAGGATGGCAAATTCCAGGTAGCCCTTCTCAGTTTGATATTGAATGGTACCCTATCTCAAAAAAAAAAAAAAAAAAGAAAATGAAGTTATTGAGGATAAAATTCCAAAACTTTGGCTCCTGTCCTGTCTTCTAACAGCTGATTAAGCAGGAGGCATAAAATGGACAAACACACACATACACAATATCAGAGCATAGTGGCTTATGAACTCTAATTTATAACTTCTTAATACTATCTGTCAAAAACAAACATCTGCAGGAATGATCATTTATTTGCTCCCATATTTTTATTTAGTTTTGTTTTCTTTGTTTTTTTTGTTTATTTCATTGTTTTGCCAGTCTTTATAGTAGATATGACACAAAACAACATAAAGTCGTTTATTATAATTCGTGTTTTATTCAGTTTTAAATCTAAATGAACAACAGTACTCTGACCTTCGTGTAGAAAAGGTTATGAGTAAACCAGAAATGTTCTATTTGTTTAATAACTTTATTATTTACAAAAGGTAGATTTTGCTATTATAACATATGAATATTTTTTCATATAATTTAATGTGATGAAATAGACAGAAATGGGGAGCAAAGTTGTGGAAAAAAGATTGTAGTTGAATATGGTGAAGCCTTTCTGAGAGGAAGTAAAGAGGAATTGCCAAATTTTAAGAAGCGTTATATTTTTATCCTTGAGATGCTTTCATGGTCCTTATCTTCATGCTGTTCTGAGGCTTAGCAATGATGACACTGCACCCTGCCAACACCCTCCTTTCAACTGAACCGCCATTGTTTCAATTCTGCTGTCCAAAGCTTTCAGCTTACAGCTCTTGCTGTTACTGCTGTTCTGAAGCATTTAAGTGACTGATGCGTGGTTAAACTATGGAAATCACGCACACTTAACACTATTTTATACAGTTTTGAACATACGTCAATCTCAGAGATAAATCTGGGAACTATCCTGGAGACTCATGGTAGTGCATGCACTAGGCTTACACAAGGTAGGTGCCTCAGGTTTATGTTCCAAGCAGTAAAAGTAAAAATCAATAAAATGAAAGCAATTCATGACCCTGCAATGGTCATGAAAAGTTCACAACTGCCATGTGCATGTATCTAACATAGCATCCATTTAATTTGCATTTCATAGTAAGCAGATATTTTGTGCTAAAATGAGCTTATTTATGAAAATATAATATAGATACGGTGACCTCATTCCAATTTCCAAGAAAAACTGAAAAATTTTACCTTTCACAAGAGATTTTTAAAGCAAAGAGCTACAGGTGTAGAATTAATGGACATGTCTTCGTCTTCTTACGTTCCACTATATGGGACTCACCACGGTCTCCACTATGGATGCCCCCTGGCAGGAGGAGGGTGATTGTTTCCAGTGCTGTCTTCAAGGTGTGGCCTTCTCTCACTGTAAGCAGATGTTGCCATCTGCCATCTTGCAATGCTGCAGTAAATAAAAAGTGATCATTTCTTAGACAGTACTAACACAAATGTGTATGAGAGAGGCCATCTTCAGTTTAGGGATAAGGGAAATAAAATAGAATAAATTGACACTATTAGAACTGCCATTTCCTCAGGACTAGCCAAAACACTAAAGATAGGACCTTATATATGACTGGGGAATCGGGTCCTACACCCATGGTGGTATCTTAGGAAACTGTGAATAATATTTCTGAAGCTTTTCTCCTGTTTTCGGGAATGCTGTTCAATTGCTTGTATGAGATGCCTTGAATTTCTTCACAGAGGCACTTAGTGCTATGACCTTTCCTCTTAGCACTGCCTCCATTGTGTCACATAAGTTTGGGTATGTTGTGCCTTCCTTTTCATTGAATTCTAGAAAGTCTTTAATTTCTTTTTTTACTTCTTCCCTGACCCAGTTGTCATTGTTCAGTTTCCATTAAGCTTCTTGTGGACCAGTAAGAACTGAAATTTTAGGGGTTACATTTAAAGAATTAATCCCAAGGTAATTTTCTCTCCTTGTTCACCACTTTATGTTAAGCTCTAAGTGTTGAAAGTAAAGTAGCTGAAATATTTAGAAGTAAATAACATTACAAAAAACAATGGTTTAGATTGGTACATGTTCTATTCATTGTCAAGAAAATTGGAAGCATATTTCTTATTTCTTAAATGAATACTGCTCTGCTTGCTTTTTCCTTTCCTCATTCCATATGCCCATGAAAATAAAATAAAGAGAAAAGAAAAAAAAATAGGTGAATAACTAAAACTACCTGCAGGAAAATATTTCACTGTTTTTTGAATTATGCTAAATATATTATTATAGGTAGCATGGCCCATTCCCCCCTTGTGTTCTGCTGTGATACTTGTTAAAGGTCATGTGGCAAACATTGTTCTGGCTTTTCTTCCACGTATATAATAATTTTGACTTTTAAACATTTGTCATAAAATTATTTTTTTGAAACTTAAACACTATGTTATAAAAATACTTAGTGTGAACTAAAATGAAACTTGCTTATTCTCTTGTCTTTAGAAGAAATTTTTTGTTTGGTTTGAGAATCCTGGATTTAGTCAGGAATCTAAAATTTATATTAGTGAAAACTAACTTCAGAAAGAAATTACAGAAAAAAACTCAAAAGAACAATAACTCACCCACACACATGCACACAAAAGATTCAGATACACTATTCTCTCAGGAAAAATACAATTGAAAGCAACTACTTCAGGCCAGTTATTATGATTTCATGTTCATTATGGGCCCAGTTTTCTCCTATATTCACACTCTGTCAGTTTTAGGTCAGGATGTTTATAATTAAGGCAACATAATTGAAAATGATCACTGTTCCATGTGCTCTTTCTGGCAGGAAGAGAAGAAATGAGATAAAACACACTCTGTTACATCAAACAATGTAATTGACTTATAACCACAATGGCCTGAATTTATGTTTTGATCATGAATTGTCTTTAGGAGGGTGCTGGGAATTTATGCTTTACCTATAGACATTACTAAACAATAGTATTTGATAATTAATAAGAATGGGAAAGGTACACTCAGTGGAAAAAGAACTATCCTCAGCTCTATTGAACCAAATTCTTACCTCCTATTTATCACAGCCTTGAAACCTTAGACAACAAAGGAAGGGTATGCCAACAAAATCCAATATGCTCAGGGCCACTGAAGCTTCAACTCAACCTAAAACCAAGAATAGAAATTGCCATCATAAACTAACTAAAAACTTATGTGTAACCAGGCATGTAAATATTGTGCTATTTTGATTGCTATTTCCTTAGGGAATGTGTGTATGCATATATATATATATATATGTGTGTGTGTGTATATATCCTACACAATGTAAATTATATGTTGCTAAGCTCTTAGGAGTCTGAACAGAAATAGTTATAAAACTGTAAGAAAATCATATCTTAGTCTTATTAAGAGGAAAACATACAACACATTATAGTCAATGTAATCTCTTTTAACTTATTTTCTAAATCATGACTAAATGTAATAAATGTGATCTAAAGTTAGAAGCTATCATGTTTGGATATAAAAATGGTAAATATTTTGCTTCCTGATCATACAACAATTAATGTGTTTGTCAAATTCATTTTGTAAGCCATAAAATGTACAGTTTGTACTTCAAACCATAAACATTCTGTTGGCAATATGGAAAAGCCAATAACAAATAGCAATAAATAAATTGGCTTGAAAAACTCACACAAAATTTTACAGTAAAACAGCAATTTCCTGCAATAAACTAACTTAGGGTTGTGATGGAGATGTAAGGCTTGAGGAAATCTAAGAAGACAGGTTTGCTGCAAGAGTTCTTAATAAACATTATTTGTTATTTTCCTCTTGTGAGAAAAGTTCATGGCACAGACAAGCTGTATAAAGAGTCAGCTATAACAGGGAAACAATCCATTACAGAAGACAGAACAAAACCGTTCAACATTTTTGTTCTGTTGTAAAAATTGTCACAATGATTGAAAACTTTCACAAGTCACGATTGAGCTTTAATGCCAATGACAAATGTAAAATAGAACTTTGAATACACTCAATTGCCACATTCACTTTTTATTTATATAATATTATAAAATGTCCATTTGTTTAAAAATGTTCACCTTTTATTACTATATCAATAAATATTTATGTTTCCATCTATGTGCCCCATTGTCTAGGATATGGCTTAAATCTGTTGTACTCAACCTGGGCAAATGAAAAAAAAAAAAAAACATAAAAAACAAAAAAAACAAAAAACATCTCTACATGTGATTCTGAGATTCTATCAGATGGTTTACACATGGATTTATTGCTTAAACATGGCTTAAAATGCCAGTTTTAAAGGTTCCTAGAATAAATTTGACACATATTTTTGGTTGTTTTGAAAATTACGAACACACGATCACATTATAAAATAAAAACTAATATATATTTTTTTAAAGTAGAGTAACTGTTTTTTTCATGTGCTCCTTCCTATGACAAAAATTTCTCAGGAATTTAAGGAAAAGATCGGTGTATTAAAAAGTCATAAGAATACAAGCTGCTAAAATGTGAACAAATTAATGATGAAGATCATAAACTTTGTCAATGAGAAAACTTTACACTTTCAATAAACTGACTATACCTTGAGTAGGTTCTTTTCTAAGCAATCTATAGTAAAGCTCTTCACAACTAGATTTCTGAAAACTGAAAGCAAAACCTTCTAGAAAGTAGCCAGGGAAACACATTACTTTCAAGAGCAGGTATTGAAGGACATGGTCAACAGAACAACATGACAGCCTACAGACTGGGAAAATATGTTCTCCAACTCTCTATCTGACAGAGGCCTAATATCCAAAATACATAAAGATCTAAAGAAGTTAAACACCAACAAACCAAGTAATCTGATTTAAAAAAGAGGTACAGAGCTAAAAAGAGAGTTCTCAATAGAGGAATATAGAATGGCAGAGGAACACTTAAAGAAATGATCAAAGTCCTTAGTGATCAGGGAAATGCAAACCAAAATTACTCTGAGTTTCCATCTAACACCCATGAGAATGGCTAAGATAAAAATCTCAAATGACAACACATGCTGGAGAGGATGTGGAGAAAGGGGAACCCTCCTCCATCACTGGAGGGAATGTAAACTTGTACAACCACTTTGGATATCAATCTGGTGCTTTCTCAGAAAATTAGGAATAATGCTACCTCAAGATCCAGCTATACCACTCTTGGGCATATATCCAAAAGTGTCCTACCATTCAACAAGGATATGTGCTCAGTTATGTTCCTAGCAGCTTTATTTGTAAAAGCCAGAATCTGGCAACAACCTGGATGTCCCTCAACCAAGAAATGCATACAGAAATTGTGGTACATTGACACAATGGAATAATACTCAGCAATTAAAGGGGGGGGGGAGAACTCATGAAATTTACAGGCAACTGGACAGAACTAGAAAATGTCATACTGAGTGAGGCAACCCAAAAGGAGGAAGACTCATAAAGTATATAGTCATTTATAAGTCATTATTAGCGATATAACATAAGATAAACATGCTAAAGTCTATAGTCCTAAAGAAGCTAAACAACAAGGAGGACCCTAAGGAAGATGTTTAATCTTCATTCAAAAGGGCAAACAGTATAGGTATCAGAAGAAGGAGAAGACAGGGAACAGTGAATGAGCCTACTACAGGGGATCTCTCAAAGAATCAACCCTGCAGGGTATCTAAGCAGATGCTGAGATTCATAGTCAAACTTTGGGCAGAATGCAGGGATTCTTATGTATGAAGTAGGAGATAGAAAGGCCTGTAGGGGACAGAAGCTCCACTAGAAGATCAACAGAGCCAAAAATTCTGAGCCAGCAGAGACTGATGAATCAACCAAGGACCATGCATGGAGAGGACCTTAACCCCCAGCTCAGATGTAGACCACAACCAGTTCTGTCTCCATGTGGATTCTCTATTAGGGGGTGTAGGGGCTGTCTCTGACATGGACTCAATGGCCTGGCTCGTAGATTACCTCCTATTGGAGTGGAGGGCAACATTGCCAGTCTTGACGAGACTTGATAAAGTAGGATCAGATGGAAGGGGAGGAGGACCTCCCCTGTTAGTGGACTGGGGCAGGGGCATGGGAGGAGAAGAAAGAG
>REGO01000830.1:249790-260093 GCA_010120015.1 Rhombomys opimus
GCTAAACGCCGGTCCTGGGGATAGGAGCTTCCCTCTGAGGGCTGGGGACGCCTAGGAGAGGAAAACAGCCCAGCCACTGGTGACTGAGCCGGGTCTCCCGCGGCTTGCAGGACGTCTGCACTCACTGAGGCAGTTGCGGTTCAAGTGCATCCACCGCCAGGGCGGAGAGTGTCTGTGCAGTAATCGCCGACTTCTCCCTCTTCGCAGGCGCTGGGGCTGTAGGCAGCACCGTCCCGGGGAACCCGAAGAGAAGTCCCCTCACCTCCACTGACACTGGTCGCCACCTCCACAGCGAGCAGAGCCCCTTGGGTGTCCTCTCCCTCCTGGTGCCCCGCCCTTCCAGGGAGCCTGGGTCCCTGCGCCCCCAAGAGGGGGTACCAGCCGGCAAGCCCTCCGCGCCGCAGCTGGAGCGACAGCCACCGCTGGGCTCAGAGACTCTTAGGAGGGGGAGGAAAGGGAGGAGGAGAAGGCAGGGCGGGAGATGGGGGGAGGCGGGGAGATGGAGCCAAGAGGAGGAAATAAATAAATAAAACAATAACCTCCGCGCCAATAAGAGCGAGGGAGAGAGAAAGACGCGGCCAGAGAGCCACCGGTGCCAGTCCGCTCGCCTGTGACAGGCTCTCGGCGCGCGCGTGTGTATGCGTGAGTGTGTATTCGCTGGGACTGGAGCTGGAAAGTTCAAACTAAACGTGTTGCTCTCCCGGGTGGCCAAGGCTCGCCGCGGAAGCTCTGCCCAACTTCTCTGGGCCAAGTGACTGGCAGTGCCCGGCGCCCTTGGCGCGTTGCAGGCTGCTCGGCCCCGCGCCCGGGCGCAGCGGCGGCGGCGGCGGCGGCTCCGGCTCCGGCTCCGGTCACCCTGGGAGCGAGCCCGCGGCCAGGGCTGGACGCTCACCCCGCCACACCACAGACTCTCGGGGTCCTGGGCTAGCAGCCCGGCAACCGGAGGAAGGTACGTGCCACTTTTCCTGCAGGGATCTCCTCTCGCCTAGCCCGCGTGGGTAGGTAGCTGCCTAGGTGCCTTCCCTGCCCAGGGTGGTCACCATTCGTCAAACTTTACCTCCACCTTCTCACTAGCTGGTGGCAGCGAGGAGTGCTCACTCTGGTAAATTTGCAGATAGGAACCGAGTGGGGGCAGCTGATGCTGGGAGCGGTGCTTTTCGGATAGAATCGCAGGTCTTACCTTTCGGGGGTGACGGTTACAATGCCATTGCCTGTGCTGTTTGTCAGAGGTTCCCTCGGCCCTTCTGCAGAAAGGGGCTTACAAGTTTGCAGGAAAACCCGCGTGTAAAACGGGAAGTTTGCAGCCACTCGACTGCCGGGGAGGAGTAACCCTTTCTTTGCAGCGGCAGCGGCGGCGGCAGCGGCGGCAGCAGCAGCAGAGGAGAGGGTTGGAAACAGCAGCAGCAGTGGCAGCGGTGAAAAGCGGCCTGGCTGGTGGAGGCAGCTGCACGTTGTCCGGTCTGTGGCTAGGAGAACGCAGAGAACTGGGGCTGCCTTGTCCGGGAGTGCGACTCAAGAGCTGCCTGCTTAGACGCTGCTGGGTCAGTAAGCAAATGGCACCCTATCATTTGGCGAATCCTGTTGAGAGTCCTGACTGCCTTTTGTGATGTGCATGTTTCTGTCATCTTTTTAAATGTTTTCTAAAAGTTATTTTGCATACGGTTTTCATTCCTGGGTTAGGCGAAGGCTTTAGGACCTGTCATCTAAATGTTGATAAATCTGGTACAGTGAGAATCATGTTCAAACCTTAGCCTGTCTCTTGTCTGTAATAATCCACCTACTGTGAACTGTATCTTCCCTGAGGTTGTAGACTGCTTTCCCCCTTCCGGTTATCTTACAGTAAAATGGGGACTCTCATTGAACAAAAGAATGGAAAAGTCATTATAAGTTTCACAAGCGGCATTCTCCAACCTTTTGAAGCCACCTGCTGAATTAATTCACGTTAGTTTGAGAGATTCCCACTTGCTGCAGGAGAGATGTAGTCACATCCAGCAGATGGAGCAATAGAAAACCGCACTAGAACAAATCTAACACTCACTCATCCCGATTTGATCACGTTGTTGGAAATAGAAATGTATACGAAGTTGCCTCATCAGCAACACAGGATCTTCTGTTATCTTTGAAAAAAAAATGGCATATCCACTGAAATATGACTAATGTAAAACTGTGAAAAATTCAGTTCTATAGGCTCCTTTAACTTTCACAGAACATTTTTAAAGAGCTTCTTTAATAAATTAAAGTAAAATTGGACCTATTCATATGAAAATTTCAGGTACTTCCACCAGATAGAATATGATAAATAACCGTTCCATTAATAGAAACAATGCATTTTTGTCATAGCACGAGTAAGGATACAGTCTTAAAGACCTATTGTGTGTGTATAAACTTGTACCTAAAAATAAATAAACATTATCAAGCTGAATACAACTACGTTTATGTTTTTTAAATGTCAAATAGGGAGAGATACTTATTTCCTGAAATAGTTGAAAAAAAGTTAACAAAACTTTGTGGCTTTGCAGTGATTTTACTGAATTAAGGTTTCTCTTTCTAACTTGTGTGGCTTCATCACTCCAGGAAAGTCTCCAGATAGCAAGGCAAGTGTTATCCCAAAGCAATTGTTTAATGACCGTATATCTACAATTCTGATAGCAATAATAAATTGGAGAGAGACCTGCCTTCCTGCATTTATTTTAAGACTTTATCCCAAGCAATACATCAGAGGAAATACCACACAGTTGAGAGGGAAAAGTGCACTGCCCATTTTACAGACAGGGCAGAAAAGGCTTAAGCAGTGTGAAGGGCCAGTGAACTCAACACTGGAGCTTGCTCTTAGTCAGCTCCACCAAATTGGTATCTTTATAATGTTTTCCTGTAGTAAAACAGGCTACTGTTGTAAAAGTGTGGTACATTATTATGTTTAAGTAGTCTGAAATATACCAACTAAGTCTTATTTTATAATCATAACTTAGTATTTAAAATGTTGCAGGATTACATTAAATATTTTAAGGAACACAGAGATAGGCAAGGCATCTTTGGAAAACTAGAGCAAAGGATCATTTGAATTAAATATGCTTTCCACTGTGCATGTGTGTCTCAAAATACATGTAATTGCATTCTAAGTAATCAGATAATTGAACAGCCCCTAAATGTGCATCCTCGAAACTGTATTTCTTGAAGATTCATACAGTATCAAGTGGAACTCAATTAATAATGTGGCTAGCTTTGTGAAGAATCTAATCTTATCCTGGCTCTCAACAAAGAGAAAATGATTATAGATATTTCTAAACAAACTATCTCAAGTTTATATCCTTCACCCAGCAAAGAGCATAAGAGCTTCAGAGAAAGATGCTGAAAGTGTAACTTCTTATCTTTACTAAACCTGTTAAATTCCTTAAATATTATAACTCTTACCGGAAATTTTAAAGCTAGCTAGAACACAGGTGTTAATCTAGATAAATATGGTAAAATGTCAATATATGATTGTTATTATTATGCTTATTTTCTATGAAAAAGAGAGGCATTTATGTTTGTCTGTGTCTATAATATTAATGGAATCTTGATCAAATTAAATCACAATGATTTTATAAATAGATGTTTCAAAAGTTTTTAAAGAGTCATTGCTTAGTACCATCTTTGTACAGGAAAGCCCCAACACTACAGAAGCTAACAACAAGTTTATGGGAAAAGCAGTAGATTAATAAATGCACATATTAAATGTATATGGTATATAGAGAGTCCATAAAATACGTATGTACTTACTTAGTGCTAGGACACTTAAAGTAACACTGTGAGCTACACAGAAAAAATTTGGAAAATAGCTTAATTATTAATTTTAATTTTTATTCAAAAATACTACAATGATACATGTATGTTTGTAGAATACTCTCTGAAATTAAAGCAAACCTTTACTTTCTAAATTAAAAATCATGATGATGTTTTGACTTAAGGAATCACCAGGTGTGACTTTTTAAAATTCATTTTAATTCATTTTATGCATTATGTACGTTGTCATTCATTTTCTTCACAGCTTTAGCCAATCTTAGCCATATTAAGTAATTTGCTTTAAGCATCATAAAATGTAGCTATTGATCTTAGGCTTAAAAATGTTTCAAATGAATTAATTTTTATAAACACAGAAGGAAATTGAAAGATTGTGAAAAAGCAAACATTTCTGTTTTCTCTCCATTACATTTTATTCTAGGAGATGAGACAGCTTTGTCAGTCAGTGACAATAAGGCAAAAGTTGAAACCTTTTATCTTTAATTTCTAGCTCATCAACTTTCTGTTGAATTTGTCTAGGTATAAATTCTGACTGGACATGGCTTTCACTTACAAATTTTAGAAAATGTGCACAAATACAAAATGTGTATATTTAAGAGGCATGTGGATCCTATTATTTCTTTTTAAAAGTTTCAGACTATATAAGGAAAATCCGGCAATATAAAATAAAACTCATATTAGACATAATTAGAAATTACAAACATATCTCAGAATAGAAATCTTAGACGAAAATGATGAAGATTACAAGATTTCCTTCAAATAATATTTTCAAATTTTAGCATTAGTTTAATTAAATCTTTTATTTCATCTCATAGTTATCACATATACTTTTAGTTTTTAGGAAGTACTGTCACTCTCAATTTTCTTGTGTAAATTTCTACTAAGATGTAGCATAATTACATTTAAAAGTCTTTGTATGTACATGTGTTTTGATTGTTAATGTGAAAATCTGGATTGCAAACATGTATGCTTACATATATGTACCTATAGTTTTTTTAAGTATAGCTTGACCTATATGGTACTTTATGATAGAATGTATTTTATTGATCTTTCCAAAATTCTCTTTGAAGTCCCAGAATCTTCTGTGATTGTGTAGTTCTGCCTATATCTTGGCACAAATTCATCCATCGATATATGACCTGATGTCCTGCCTTTCTGTTCATTCAAACAAAATAAAACGTCTTCTGTTCCATGTAAACAACCTAATAGATGACTCACTTATAATGTAAATTTGAGACAAAATCAATTGAAGATGACAGAAACTTATTTTTCATAGCAAGGAAAAGCTATCTTCCATATTTGCAAAACTTTTATTTAAAGGATACTAGTTGAAAAATATTTTATATCAAAAACTGATATCAAATTAGTGAAAAGGAAATATTTAGCAGAACTTGATTTCAAAACCATGGATAGGGGTTCGGGGAAACAAAACAAAACGAAACAAAAAATAAGAGGGAGAGGTCCTGCATAATATTACATGAAAGAGTAGCTTAACTAGTACTTTGATATTTATACGTTTTAAAAAATATTTTGATTACTCCAAGAAAGCTTCAAAATATCAATGTTATTTTCTGTTGTTAAGGATAAATATTTTAAAAGTTGTGGGTAGTGCAACTAGTTATCAACACTTGGTATCTAAAGTACAGAAGCCTTTTTGTAAGCCTGAAGGACTAAATGATGGTGTTTGAACAGCTCTGGCTGACATGCTTTCGCAAACCTCGAATATTATACTCTTTTTACTTTCCTAGTGATTTTTGTCATGGATCTGAATCTACTGCACTTCTAGTTAGCTCGGTTTAGTAAGAATTCCGGTCAGGTCTGAACTGGGCTTTCAAACTATTCACTGATCATGATGAACATAATACAGGTATTAGATTTAAAACATTACTGTGAAAAATAAAACACATTCAAAACCACTCTTTTGAGTTTATAAAGTCCAATGAAGTCATAACCACTAACATTTCAAATCAGAAGATAATCACCTGGCAGTCTAGCTTATTTGAGAATGAAGAAAGAAGTAGAATCCTTCATATCCTCAATATGGTCTCTCTGCTCCACATCCCTTATTTTCTGAATACATTCTATAGTGCTTTTTTACTTAAAAATATTCACTTAATTATGGACATAAATACACATTTGTCAAAGTATTGTATCAATATTTAATGTTTTCCAAATACCTCAATCCATTGTTCAGTATGTGCTCACTAAGGAAGTTTGGTTATTATTACCTATTTAAAGGGTATATATATATATATATATATATATATATATTCTAATATATATTAGAAGTTATATAGTGGTATCAGCAAGAAAGGAATTAACTAAATTTCACTAAGTCTAAGTAAAACTTGTTTATGAAAATTTTAGAAATTAATTCTATTTCAAATTCAATAATTTTTAAGTCTGTGATTATATATGATATTTATTATCAACAAACTTGAACACTAGAAAAGATAAAAGTGATTCCTGTGTATGTGTTTCCTATTCATAATTACTCACCACACGCTTTTGCTTGGATAGAATAGTCAGAATGTAATTATGACTTGTTGAATGGGGATTAAAAGGTTAAACAGATACGGTGTGGGAAAAAAAAAACATGCTATGCGGTTTACCTTCCTTAGTAAGTCATTTCTGAACTATTTCACCGAAGTTAAAAATATCCATAAGCTCAATCATAATTATTTAAAGCATAAATGTCAGATCCAGTGCTCTTGAAATATAAGGAATGTCTCTGATTTTGATTTCTTCTTGTCATCAAGTAATTAAAAATCAATAAATTGTTATGTTTTATTCAGGATCAAATATGCAAAGGAAATTTAAACCACTAACACATATAGAATATTGATTTTGTGTTGGTAGACATTTAAGATAATAAACTAATTATCTTATATGTTTCATTATTTTAGGTGTTATGTGATAGTTGGTAATTCTTTTTCAGTACTGAGTGCCTTTAAGAGATCCATGAATAAACTGAACTATCATTCCTTCATTGCTGTTATTTAAACAAATGTTATTTGCACCTGGCTTTCAAAATATTAGACTTCTATTCTGCCTATATCATTTAGACTGTAGGTCTTTCTTGGAAAATAGAACCGAAACCTATTTATGCCTCTCCTAATACAATTTAAAATGCAATTATTTTACATGATAAATTCAAGTGAAACTGTAGTATTTGTTATTGATAAGTTTTTTTTGTAGCTGAATTTCCATTCTAAAAGTATATTTTCCAGAGTTATTTGAGTAAAATCTTTATATTTGTACATGCAATTAATGCTATCCCGTATTTACAAGTGCTCTCTCTCTCAACTCTACTTTGGACTTTGATTTTTCTCTCATCATTTCCATTTAAATTTTCATTGCTTCAAAATCTATTGCTAACTCCAACATTAGAACGGAAAGTTATTAACTTTATTTCTGAGCAAGGGTCAGTGATAGTTTCATAATATATCTATTGATGCTATTTAAAGTAAAGTTGGAGGTTTTTTTATCTTATCTTTTAAAATCATCAACCATAATTGTTTAAACCAATTGCTTAAAGAAAAAAAAAATTGAATGGTTGGCTCCCACACCTAAAAGCAGTATCTTTCAAAAGAGATGAATGTGAATGACCCAATCTCAATAAGTGTTAGTATATATTTGTAGATAAAATGGAAGCAAAATAATTTCAATAATAATTTTTTTCAGATTTCTCATTGATATTTTAACTCCATTTTTCAAATTGCCATCATACTAATATTAGGTACTTATTTATAAGTGAATTGCTCAATACACACTTCAGCTCACATACTTACAGAAAACTGAGAATTTTCAGTTTTTCCTGTTTTAAAATTAGAAATGCTTCTGTATACACTAAACAGCTTTAATTTACCAATACGAGTACTGAGATAAAATAATAATCATGCTTTTGTAAGAAAAAAAATTAACTTCCAACACTCTTTAGAATATAAAGCACCTTTGAATCAGGTTTAGTATGAATTTCATAAAAATGTTGAATGCTGAATCCTCTAACTTAAATCTTTGACAATATTTTTTATAAAGAATTTACATTAAACCTGTTATGTGATTGAATTCTTTGCTTTTTGAATAGAAAAATGGCCATCTCATTTTATTGAGGTGTATTCGGAATTACTATGTGATTAACATCATAGTACCAAACTAAAACGCAAACAGACAAATATTTGAAAGGCTTCCAAGGATGGGCTTTAATAACCACAAGGAACTTTGATAAAACAGAACTTTGAACTTTTGTGAAAACCAAAATTCTTAGGTTTTGTAGTAATATAATTTAAAGTGCTGCAGCTGTTGAATCCATTTCAAATTATTTCAAACCTCCTAGTTTATCATACATTGACAGTAATATTTGAAAATATTTTACTGAGAAATGTCAGAGAACATTGCTTAAAATATGAATAAAGTATAAAATCTTTCATTAAATAATGTACTTTCATGGAAAAGTAATAGAAAGACATCTCAAAATTCTCAAGATGTAAAAAGCAGAAAAAGGTCAAGAGATAATGGACCAGAAGGCTTTGTATTAGGAAACATAGCTAGACAAAAATAACCACTACCAAAGAGAATAAAATACACTCCCAAAGTAACAGCCTTCTCACATTGACAGCATTAGCAATGACTGAGAGTTGACTGTTTCAAATGTGCAGAACATACACACAAACAAAACCAGATCCCAAATCCAAAAAACAAGTTCGCTAATCCTCCTAAAGGTGCTACATTCCATGAAGAAAGCGGGAGGCTAGCATTCTGATCTTGATGCTACAGATATAAGCAGTTGATAGCATTTTCAGTGTCTACTAAAAGGAAGACCATGTATTTTATTTTTACTGCTCATAGGCAAGCTGAAAACAATCTGTTTACCCTTACAAACAGTCTCCAGAAAAAATTGTTGTTTGGGTTTTCCAGCAAAATTCAGTTTCTGGATTGTTAATTTTTTTTTTTAATTTCAGATTCATACGCTGATATATTGTGTAATCTGTTTCATTCCTGCGTGCATGTTGCTGCTATGAAAAGCCATCAATCCCAGATCTAATTATCATTTCAAGGACACATATTGTAAACCAAGCCCACAGGAGCAAAGTTACTAAAATAGTACATTATTAAGAGTCTCTACCAGCAACAACTGTAGAAAGGTCCCACACCGCATATAAACAGTTTCTTTTAAAACCCAAGGTGACAAAGCTTTCAGTGAAGTTACATTTTTATGTATTCTCTATATGTCTGTCTGTCTTTCTATCTATCATCTACCTATGGTCTGTCTGTCTCTCTATCACCTATTAATCATCTATCTATCTATCTATCTATCTATCTATCTATCTATCATCTATCTATCTATATGTCTGTCTGTCTATCTATATTTCTATCATCTGTATATCATCTACCAATCTACTTGAGGGTTTTTGAAACAAAGCCTCTCTGTAGAACAAACTGTTTCGTCAGTCTCTGGAGTGCAAGGAGTAAAGCTTTGAAACATTATGCGTGTGAATGTCCTTGATTGTTATAGTAGTATCAAGGGCTGGAGAAAGAGTTCATTGTGTAAGAACATTTAACATACAAGCAAAAGGTATGAGACCGTCTATGAAAAATAAAATGAGCTTTTTGTGGTTGTCTATGCCTGTAACCCTACTGTGTGCAGAGAAGGAAGCATTTCAGGGGATTGCTCCCGAGCTACCTGGAAATAAAACAGCTAGCTCCAGGTTAAATGTGAGACCCTGTGCAAGGCCTAGTGGGAGAAACGATAAACATGTCAGTGTATCGTTCTCTGGCTTTGGTGGTCTTGCTTAGAAGAGTACACAGGGACAAGCTAAACACACGCACTCTCTCTCAATCTCTCTCTCTCTCTCTCTCTCTCATACACACACACACACACACACTCACACACTGTAAAACCAACATAAAACAAACATAACCAAGAAACAACAAAAAGGTAAGTAAAATACTAAATGAATAATAAAATAAAGAATAAATAAAAAGTGGAAATAAAAATAAATATGCCTCAAAATACTTGTGATATTTATTAGGATTCGTAAACATTTATCTTTACAGAACCCAAACATACACAGAAAACTATATTCATGAGAACTGTAAAGATAAATCAGTAGGTAAATGAGTCTGTTACAACACTGACAGAGTTTAATGCCTTTACATACATGGTTAAAAATAAAATCATAGTCTCAAAGCTTGTCTTCTAACCTCCATATGGTTCCCAGGCCATTCACACACCCATACTCACATATCCATTGATAAATATGTGAGCAAATACACATAAAGCAATAAAATACACAATTATTAAACAAAGTCATAAAGATTATCTTTCAATTCGTTCCTTAAAGTTCATTACGGATTCATGTATTGTATATTTTTATTCTATTGACCTTAATTTGCTGTTTGAAGACATTTTTTTTCTCCTCCATTTAGGACAAATTCTTTAATTGAAAACATTATCCATCATTCTATTATAAATATGATACAATTAAAGCTTCTAAATTCTCATTTTAAAGTCTGAAATTGA
>REGO01000830.1:277400-292857 GCA_010120015.1 Rhombomys opimus
CATAACATTTTATAAAATTAAAATATATTTCATTGCTTTTTAATTACTTTGATGTATACCATCTTCAAATAAATCCCCAAACCTTATCTTAAACTTTTACTATTCTCTCACCAAGATGTTTTCCAATTTTACCTCCCATTTTTTAAAAGAAGTAGATTCAGGGATGGAGAGATGATTCAGAGGTTGAGAGCATTCACTTCTCTTCCTGAATTCCTGAGTTCAATTCCCAGCAACTACATGGTGGATTGCAACCATCTATAATGAGGTCTGATGCCCTCATCTGTCATGCTGGTGTACATGCAGACAGAACATTGTATACATAATAAAGAAATAATTTTTTAAGAAAAAAAGTAGATTCAAATAATAGATATATAGTATTAGAAAGAACTATTTTGTCTTTATAAATTAATTTATGCAAAGAATTATAATTTTTTTAAAAAGATATGTTAAAATTAAATGAACTATTTGGAATAAATTATATCAATTCAAAACCATACTACAGTACAATAAATTTGCAATCCTTGCTACTAACCAAAGTAATATTTTATATTTGTAATCAAAAGGCTTCCAGGATTTAGAAATAGTAGGACTTCTATAGATGTTGATTGAGCTAGTAATTGACCAATATAGTAATAACTATTATGAAGTTTCTGGTGTTATATGGTTAAACAATATCCTTCATTTTATTAAATATCTAAGAAAAGGCATATATGACAATTTGAATTTAATATTTCAATAACCTTAACATACTTCTTCATGAATTCTCTGGACAAAAGTGGAGTGACTCAATGTCAGGCATTTTGCAAGAAATATCAGAATGTCTACTATCCCCCTAAGCAAAAAACAGCCCCTGAAGTCAGTACAGTTTACCTGTTAATATCATCCTTTAGAATTTTGATTACATAGAGGTTAACTTCAAGTAAACTCTTCTAAGCATGTTAATTTACCTGGAAGTATAATTCACTTGAAAATTATAAAAATAAATCTCACATTGCATTAATTGAAAGAAGGTATTTTTTTAAAAAGAAAGCCTACTTCTAAATAACATATTCAACTTCAAATTCGGATTAATCAGAGGACAACCTTCATTTGCCTGTTTGTTAATTTAGGATTCAACAGGTCTTCATTCACCATCTCTTCCATAGAGGCACATTTGAAGACACGTAGTGACACACAGCCAGAAGGAGACATCTCATCCAACTTCTCTGTGGCTGTCTACAAGCATGTAAATCAAGAAGTAAAATTATCTATTAAGAAGTTTAGTCCAGACTTTAAAAGAAGCAAGAAGAGAGGAGCAGCATTGCTAGGCCACAGAGGTTGACATTGCAGCCAGTCCTGAAGAAACCCGATAAGATAGGGTCAGATGGAAGGGGAGGAGAACTCCTCTATCTATGGATTTAGAAAGGGGCAGGAAGGAGTTGAGGAAGGGAGGGTGGAATTGGGAGGGAATGAGGGAGCAGGCTACAGCAGGGATACAAAGTTAATAAAATGTAACTAATATTAAAAAATAAAATAAAAATAAAATTAAAAAAAAAGAAGTTTAGAGCATTCTTGAATTGGGGTATGAGAGAAACACTTGTTAAGGAGATGAAATTCATCCTTAACTGGAAGAATGCAAAGTTGATAAGTGGGAGGAAGAGGAATCCATGGGGAACTTTGAAAGGACTCATAGTAAGATCAGAGGTGGGGGTAAATAATCGATTACTCTCAGTTTTGACCTGGCATTAATGGCAACAATGTATTCAGAAATGAGAGAGGTATATGGAGTATTAAGGAAAATTCTTGAAATAGCCTTGTGCTTCTTACTCCAAAATCTTACGGGAGACCTTGCTAGTAAATCTCAGAACTGTGATTCTGCAAGATTTGTGCATTTTATGCATGCTAGTCAGCAATGCAGCATTCAAGGCTTCACAACTGGGTTGTGAGATAAAAGGTGTGTCTGTCATTACAGTTCTTACAACCTGGGAAGAACTGGTTGTGCGTGCTCTTGAATACATACAAATTTATTGATCCTTCATCGTTTTTTTAATTTTTATTTTTTTAATATTAATCACAGGTTATTTACTTTGTATCCCAGCTGTAGCCCCCTCCCTCATTCCTTCCCATTCTCACCCTGCCTTCCTCATCTCCTCCCTGTCCCTTTCTAAGTCCACTGATAGGGGAGGACCTCCTCCCCTTCCATCTGACACTAGCTTATCAGGTATCTTCAGGACTGGTTGCAATGTCCTCCTCGATCCTTCATCCTTTTGTAAACTCGGACTACCAACTGCAGTTTCCCAGTAACTTCAGACAGAGGTATTTTCAAAGAATCCCCACCAACCACACACAAAAAAATTAGTCTCTCTTAACAAAGTGTTCCAGTTGGAAATATTTCTAAAGTTTTTGTGGTTAATTTTTTAATGTACACATTTTTATTAATTTATTCATTTTATCCACTTTACATCCTGGTTGTAGCCCCATCTCTCCTCCCCTCCCAGTCCAACACTCCCTCCCTATAGCCTCATCTATTTCTCAGTAAAGGGTAGTTCCCTTTCATATCTATCCCAGCTCATCAAGTTGCATCAGAACCAAGCACATCCTCTTCCCATGTGGCCTGGCAAGTCAGTTCCACCAGAGAAAAGTGATGAAAAACCTGGCAAATGAGTGCTTGTGGGATGCAGTCTTCACTTCCCTCGATAGAGAACCCATATGAAGCCTAAGATTTCCACCTGCTACATCTGGGTAGGGGGGTCTAGTTCCAGTTCATGGTCCTTGGTTGATGCTTCAGTCTCAGCAGTTGTTCTTTGTGTGGAGTTCCTGTCACCTCCAGATCCTTTTCTCTTTCCTCCCAGGTTTCCACAAGACTTTTAAGCATCACCCACTGGTTGGCTGGGAGTCTTACCATCTGTTTTGAGGTTCTTCTGGGTAGAATCTATCTGAAGGTAACTCTGTCAGGCTTCTGTCTGCAAGCTTAGTAGATTATCATTCATAGTGTTTGGGGTTTGCACTCTCCAATTGGGTAGGTCTTTGGTTGGGCTGGGTGTTGGTTGGGCATTCTCTCAATCTCTGCTCTATATTTATCCCTGCACATCTTGTAGATAGGGTAAAGTTGGGGTTGAAAGTTTCTGTCAGTGAGTTGGAGTTCCCCTTCCTCTACTAGGAAGCTAAGTCTAATTAGGTGTCCTCTTCAGTCTGTATAGCCTCTGCTATTAACACTGCCTGAATCTCCCTTATATCCTCCCAGTGGCCTACCCTGAATTAGGTTTCCAACTTGTCACAGAGAAACCCTCACACTTGATTTCTGCTTTCTCTACAGGCCTTCTGTCCTCTTGCCCACACTCTCCACAGATCTGATCTCCAACCTCTTAACTCTATGTGACTAACTCCTACCTTGTTTCCTCTTCATCTACTAAGTCTGTCCATTCTATCTCCCCTTCCAAGTGAGATTTATGCATCCTCCCTTGGATCTTCCTTGTCATTTATCTTCATTGGGTCTGTGTCTCATAGTATGCTTATCTGTACTATTTGGCTAAAATCCCCTTATTAGTGAGTATACAGCATGTGTGTCTTTCTGGGTCTGGGTTACCTCACTCAGGATGACCTTTTCTAGTTCCATCCATTTGCCTGAAAATTTCATGATTTCTTTGTTTTTGATAGCTGAGTAGTATTCAATAGTATAAATGTACCACAGTTTCTTTATCCATTCTTTAGTTGAATGATACCTGTTTTTTTCTAGATTCTGGCAATTATGAATAAAGCTGTTATGAACATAGTTGAACAAGTATCCTTGTTGTATGGTGGAGCATCTTTTGGGTATATACTCAGGAGTGAAATAGCTGGGCCATGAGGTAAAGGTATTCCCAGTTTTCTGATAAAGCACTAGACTGATTTCCAAAGTGATTGTGCAAATTAACATTCCTACCTACCAGCATTGGAGGAGTGTCCCATTTTTCCACACTGTAGCCAGCATGCACTATTGTTTGTGATGTTGATCTTAGCCATTCTGACTAGTGTGAGGTGGAGTAGTTTTGATTTGCATTTTCCTGATGAATAAGGAAGCAGAAGATTTTTTTAAAGTGCTTTTTGGCCATTCGGGATTCCTATGTAAAAAAATATCTGTTTAGAACCAAAATATTTGGGCCCAAGGATCTTTTCTGAGACTGATACTCTAACCAAGAACCATGCATGGAGATAACATAGACCCCTTGCTCAGATGTAGCCCACAGAAGTTCAGTCTCTAAGTGAGTTCCTTAGTAATAGGAGCAGGGACTGTCTATGACATGAACTCAGTGGCTGGCTTTGATCACCTCTCCCTGAAGGAGTAACAGTCTTGCCAGGCCACAGAGGAGAAAAATACAGACAGTCCTGAGGAGACCTCATAGGCTAGGGTCAGAGAGAAGGGGAGGCGATCCTCCACTATCAGTGAACTGTGGAAGGGGCGTAAGAGTAGATGAGGGAAGGTAGGATTAGAAGGGAATGAGGAGTATATATCTGCGATACAAAATGTTTAAACTATAATTAATAAAATAAATTAATTAATTAAATTAAAAAAGAAAAAAATATCTGTTTAGTTTTGTGCTCATTTTTAAAATTGGGTTATTTTATTAGTGTTTGATTTCTTGTGTTCATTATATATTTTGTATATTAGCCCTTTGTCTGATAAAGGATTAGTGAAGATCTTTTCCCAATCTCTAGACTGTCATTTTGTTCTATTGACCTTTGCCTTTGCCTTACAGAAGTGTTTTTTTTTTTTTTTTTCAAGATGCCTCATTTATTTATTTTTTATCTTAGAGCCTGAACTGTTGGTGTTCTGCTCAGGAAGTTGTCTCCTGTGCCAATGACTTTAAGGCTCTTTTCACTTCTTCTTCTTCTAATAGATATCCTGTATCTGCTATTATGTTAAAGCCTTGAATCTACACAGATTTGAGTTTTGTATCAGGAGATAAAATCAGTATCAGGTAAACAGTTTAAACAGACCTATAATTTCTAAGGAAATAGAAGCAGTCCCAACCACCCGAAAAAAAAAAGCCAGGGTGGTTTTAGCACAGAATTCTACCACACATTCAAAGAAGTACAAATATGAATACTCCTCAAACTATTCCACAAAATAGAAGGAACATTGTCAAGCTCATTCTATGAAGGCACAGTCACTGTGATACTTAAATCACACAAAGCCTCAACGAAGAAAGAGAACTTCACACTAATTTCACTCATGAACATCAATGCAAAAATACTTAATAAAATATCCACAAACAGAATCCAAGTCCACAACAAATACATCAGCCACAATGATGAAATATGTTTTATACCAGGAGTGCAGGGATGGTTCATCATATGCAAATCCATCAATGTAATCCACCATAAAAACAAACCCAAAGGGAAAAAAATCACATGATTATCTCATTAGATATTATTTATAGTGGCAGCATTTTATTCGACCCTGGATAATTAATATTTGAAGTCAAGGTATATTATTCTGAGTTAGCAGATTGCTAAGGGTGCTTTTAATTTATGAACATCCAAATACTCTAGTATCATATGATCATAAAACGAAAACATTTAGTAAAAGGCCTGCCATCATTTTATAAAATAGTCAGTAAAACCCAGTCACCATTGACATTTCTAATTATTAATATGCAGGAATATACATAAATGTTCAACATTTCAAGGGGATTTTCACAATAGTTTCTTTATGCCAAGAATTTCCTCACATTGAAGTTAGAAGTATGGCTATAAGAAGATTGCCGTAAAACAGATAGTTTCAGATAGCTCAAAATTGTCAATTTTTTTGTCACTTTATTTTAAAAATAAAAGAAAAAAATAATTAATTAATGCATAAACTTACTACTTTTCACTTCGAAATTACCAGGGAATATCTCTTGTTATAATTTCAGTATTATAATTTATGTTATTGTTATAGTTTATAGTAACATCATTTGGAGTTCTTCTGAGAGTCAGTACTTTCAGGAAGGAACCGTGAGGAATCTCACTGTAAAACCAGTTCCATGGAAATATGGTAAATATTTATGGTTTTGAGCCTAACCTTTAATAGCTGATCCATCTCTCGAGCCCATAACTGTGGGCAGAGTGCAGGGAATCTTATGAAAGAAGGGGGAGATAGAAAGACCTGAAAGGGTCTAGAACTCCACAAGGAGAACAGAACCAGAAAATCTGGGCCCAAAGTTCTTTTCTGAGAACTGGTACTCCATCCAAGGACCATTCATTGAGATAACCTATCTCCCTAGCAAAGGGAACAGGGGCTGTCTCTGACATGAACCCAGTGGCTGGCTCTTTGATCACCTCCCCCTTCTGCGGGGAGCAGCCTTACCAGGCCAGAGGAAGACTATGAAAGATAGTCCTAATGAGACATGATAGGCTAAGGTCAGATGGAAGGAGAAGAGGACCTCTCCTATCAGTGGACTGGGGAAGGGACAAGGGAGGAGATAAGGGAAGGAGGGAGAGTGGGGTTGGGAGGGGACCAGGATGGGGGCTACAGCTGGGATTCAAAGTGAATAAATTTTAATAAATAAAAAACATATTAAAATGAAATATAATAAATAACCCTTTGTTGGTTGGACTGTGCTTAGAAATTTTATAGCTAAGTGTTCAAACGAATTCTGTACTGTTTATTTTGGCAAATGCTATTTAGCGGTTGCTAAAAGGTTTCTACTTTAGCAAATTACAAGTCAGAACAAGGAACTAATTTCTACGTAAGTGAACAAAATTTTGTTATAGAATAAATGTTATATAATGAAGCCTTTGGTATTAATTCTGCATTCAAAGCAGTTATATTCAGAACAAAAGATAAAATCATGTGTCGTGCGAAAGAGAGTACATATATGAGAAATAAAGCTAGAAAAAAAAACTTTTACACTGGAAAACTGTTTCTTAACATGTTTGACAGCTGAAACTCTAATGTTAGGATTATAGTAAAAAGAATGAACTGTTTTCTTCATAAATATTTTATAAGAACAATTTCTGTGTCACACAGACCTAAGAAAAGCTCTACGGGCTGGAGAGATGGTGTGGCGGCTAAATTTATGTCAACTCAACATGAGTGGGAGTCATTTTGAAAGAAGGAGCTTTGACTGAGAGAATACCTTCCTCAGGCTGGCCTGTGAGCAAGCCTGTGGCACATTTTCTTAGCTGATGATTGATATGGAAGGGTCCAGCTCACGGTGGGCTTTGCAATACGGGGCCATTTTGTCTAGAGTATCCTTACAAACAAAACAGAAGAGCAGGCTTCGTAATCCATGAAGAGCAAACAAGTTAGCAACCGTCCTACATGGCGTATGTTCCAGCTTTTCCAGTAGCCTATTCGGATTTAGGCTCTGACTTGTTTGGATAACAGACTACAAGCAATAAGCCAAAATAAACTTTTTCCTAGTTTCTTACGGTCATCGTGTTTCCTCACAGTGACTGAATCACTAGCTGAGACAGACAGCTCAGTGGTTAAGAGGAGTAGCGCTAGAGTTTGGTTTCCAGCATCCACTCCAACTGATCGCACAGCTTATTTTGGTCTCTGCAACATTCCTACCTCCACACGCATGCACACACCCAAACAAACATACACAGACACATATAGATGTCTAAAGATAAAATAAATCTATTAATAACAGAAATGCTCTTTGGGACTACACTTTTACAAACAGTAGGAGGCAAAAGGCATATTTATGTTGCTTTCATGATCATTGTGCAGGTAACTGCTCCATGAAGCCAAGTGAAGCATAGGAAATACTAACAACAGCTTATGAAATTTCTGAAATAAGGAAACATGTTGAAGCAAACACACAAAAACGCAGCTACTACTAATTGTGTGGCAGATAAACTTAACTTAATATTCAATTTAATCTATAATACACCAAACATTTTTGCAAATAGATCCTATCATGCGTCTTTAGAATTTTAAAGGGAGCATGTGTGCCGCCTGCTTTTCAAAGCTTTGTTCTTCTGCCTTTGGGACTAAATCATAAAGTTCAACCTGCAAAGCTTTGTTTCCCAAAGGACACAGCAGGCACTGATACTGCACCATGGCTGTAATTCTATAGTGACAGCAGATTGGCGACTGACAAAAATCTCTTGGGTGAAAGTGAGAGAGCGGTAATATTTTCACAATGGACTGACTGGTGCCTTTGCAAGGTCTGTCTGATTTCAAAGGACGCTTTCTTTATTTTTATTTTTCTGTGGAGATGAAAGTACATTAAGACCTTTATGATCCAAACCATCTGACTGCATAATAGAAGTTGCAATAAATAAAATTACAGCGTTTGGATTCTGAGCTATTTATTGCTTGAGGCTGATTAAGAATATTTCAAAGTACACATAAGTACTATTTATTTTTGATAGAAAGTAGTTATGAGGTTATCTTTATTTCTTTCTGATTAATGGAGGATAAATTATTTAGAAAATAGAACGTGTTGCCTGCTCCCATGAATAGCAAAAAGCATATGTATTTTATGAGATAATATATTTATTATTTATAGTTAAAAGAATAAATATTTAAATAGATTATCATATAAAACATTTCATTTACATCAAGGTTTGAAACAAAGCATATAACACTGTTTTAAGTGTTTCTATTTAGCTGTGTGAGTTTTACTTTATAGAGAATCATTGCATAAAATTCTCAAAACTTTAGCAAAATGGAACATTATGCCTAGAATTACATTGATTTCATTAAAAGTTGAAGATTGCACATTATATTTTTCAAGTTTTAAAATCCAAAAATTTATGTAAATCCAATTATTTGTAAAACTTGTGAAAACGAATTGTTTTAAACTTTCACATATTTTATATTAAAAAACACATTATTTTTTCATATCAGTGTTCCTCATTAGTATTTTTTACTAGGTAATAAACACACAGTGTGTTACTTTAAAACTTAGCTTGGTAGTTTTCCTTATGTCTCAATATTTGAGAAATTTGCAAATAATATTAAGAAACACTGTTTAAGACACACACATATACAAACCCAGTTTAATGTTTCAAAATATTAGTTATGGCATGTTAAAATAGCAAGCTTATTCTTCACTATGCAGGAGACTAATTTAAATAATCTTTTCTATGTTTCATATGTGATGTTAAGAATTGATATAATTTCCGTGTCATCTATGCTTTCAGTGACCAAATTTATTTATTGCTATATTTGAGAGTGCTACATTTATTGAGAAATGATTTGTAATTGGTTACACCAGTTATTTGCTGCTTGACAAAATACCCAATCGTATGTCAGCTAACAGTAGGAAGGATTTATTCTGATTCCTGATTTGAGCAGAGAGTATGTCAGGATGAGGATGGCTTAATAGGAAGAGCTTGAGGCAGCTCTTTACATTATGACATTAGTCAGCCAGCAGAGAAAGAGATCAAGGATGGTATTTGATTCACACCTTTAGTCTGGGACTTCTTCGCACATAAGTAAAACTTCCCAAGAACTTCTCAATTGTTAACCCAGAGGTGTGTTTTCCATTGCTCAAAAAATCCCATCAAATAGGACGCACATGGTCACCCTGACAGCATTTTTCATGTCTTCTTAGAGCTAACACTTCGTCCCTTCTTCTATTGGCTTCCACTGGATTCCTTTCTTCATGAATTTTACGGCCCATGAAGTTAGAAAGAAAATTAACTGGCACCCTGTTTTCACTGAAGGATGTTAGGAAAGCAATGCAAAATCTCTTTGATTTTCTATTTTATTTAGGGTAGGAAATGATGTCAACAAACACATCATAGGTAATTTACTATGACTCATGGCTCCTGAGTTAAGGCTTGGCTCCCATGTGCTCAACTTGGATTATCACAAAACATTTGAAAATGTGATGAAAATTTAAAAAAAATAAAATAAAAGAAACAGATATTAGAGCAGGGCTTTTCAGTTTTTGGTCATAATAAGGGAGTTCTTTCCTGCAGTACATATAAAGAGATAGAATTTCTGTTCATCAGAAATGACAGGGAACAAGAGCAGTGTGGTAGATTATTGTTGCTGCTGAAACAAATTATCACAGCCGTCAGTAGCTTGGAGCAGCACAAGTCAATTAGCTTATAACTACATATAGTCTAATCAGAGATCTTAATTGTTTCAGATCGTGATGAGGGCATGGCTACCATTGTTTGCTAAAATTGGAGGGAAAAATCTCTTCTCTTTCACTTACCAGCTTCTGGAAGACAGTTGTATTGTGCTGTCTGCTTCCTCCAATTTCAAAAGCCAAGACACTCAGATTTTTTTAATTAAATTTTTATTTTTTACATTAATTGCATTTTATTAGCTTTGTATCCCAGCTGTAGCCCCCTTCCTCATTACCTCCCAATCTTACCCTTCCTCCCTCATATCCTCCCATATCCCTCTCCAAGTCCACTGATAAGGGAGATCCTCCTCCCCTTCCATCTGACCCTAGCTTATCAGGTCTCATCAGGACTGGCTGCAACCTCTTCTTCTGTGGCCTGGCAAGGCTGCTCCTCCCTCAGGGGGAGGTAATCAAAGAGGCAGTCACTGAGTTCATGTCAGAGATAGTCCCTGTTCCCCTTAGTAGGGAACCCACTTGGACACTGAGCTGCCATGAGCTACATCTGAGCAGTGGTTCTAGGTCATATCCATGCATAGTCCTTGGTTAGAGTATCAGTCTCAGAAAAGACCCCTGTGCCCAGATATTTTGGTTCTGTTGCTCTCCTTGTGGAGTGCCTGTCCTCTCCAGGTCTTGTTAACTTCCCCTTCTTCCATAAGATTCCCTGCACTCTGCCCAAAGTTTGGTTATGAATCTCAGCATCTGCTTTGATACACTGCTGGGTAGAGTATCTCTGAGGCCCTCTGTGGTAGGCTCCTGTCCTGTTTCTTGTTTTCTCCTTTTTCCAATGTCCACCTCATTTTCAGGCAAATGGAGGGATCTAGAAAAGATCATTTGGAGTGAGGTATCCTAGAAGCAGAAAGACACACATGGTATATTCTTCCTTATAAGTGGATACTTGACCTATAATATAGGGTAAACATACTGCAATCTGTGCACCTAAAGAAGCTAAACAATGAGGAAGACCCTGGGTAAGATGATCTATCCTCACTCAGAATGATATTCAGTTTTAAAAAGATGAGTCCTCTATGCAGGCATGGGCTGAACAGCTTAGTTTCTGGTTGGTGGGACTATTGTGGGGTGATTAGTTCATGGTATTAGTAGCAACATCCATGAGCAACCAATTCATGAGTTTATAGTTGAGCAGGCTGCTGGCTTTGTCTCTTTTAAAGGATGTATGTGGACAGGGCAGCATTTGAAGAAAGGATTCTGTCTTCCCTTGTCTCTCTGGTATCCACATAGGTGAGCTACTGACCTTCCCTCTGCCATTCACTCTCTGTCACAGGCCTACCTCACCTTACAGGTAAGCAAGTGACGCCCATTTAGCTTACTGTTATATCTCCCCATGACATTAGTTCTGAAATATTATTCTCCTCCTCGAATCCTCAGTCATCAAGTTCAATCTATAAGACTCTACTTCCAGGACAGCAACATCGTTACATGGACAAAGCATGTTCTTCCATAACTAGAAAATAAATTCTCAGAATCTGGCAATTAATGCATCTTGAGAGCAAAGAAAAGGATGTTAACTGTCCTATGCATCATGGATGATCTTCTCACACTTTAAATAGCATGCTTTTTGAAGGCCATTGCACACTCATGGAGGGCAGAAGAGGACAAAACTCGTGCCTGATGAATACTTGGAGTTTTCTATTGGTAGCTACTCATGCCACTTAAATAATGCTCACAGTTTGTTCTGGAAATTCATTTACTTATTTTACAACAGCTAATGAACTTAAAAGGTACAGTAGCTAGAATGAGAAAAAAATGACATCAGGGAGGGCAACAATAGCCAATGGTAAGACGCAAATTTAAGTAGCAGCAATTACTTGCTTTATTTAAGTTTGCTGAGATTTTAAAAGATACGATTTGAGATAGGATTAAAAGATATGGTTAAAGTTTCTTTTCTAATTTTTTTAAAAATTAAATGAAATTACTTACTGAAATAACCATTTATCTGTATTATCTACATTACTCTATCTTATTGATAACATTAGAATTAAAATGACTATTAACATGAACCCAGTATACAATTTTTTTTGAGTGAGGTGTCTTCCATAACACTTGTAACAGAAGGATAACATAGGTTTCAGTGTCTATGCTTTAGAAGTCAGGAAAGTTAAGCTCATGGTGATCTTGTCCAATATTATTAGCATATTTAATTGGCAGGGACTCTAGATTGGAACTGATTTTATCATCTATTTTGGGGAAGTGTACTAGAATAGAATTATTATGAAAGCGTATTTCCATTTTTGATTGCTACTGAGGTGATTTTAGAACTTCTTCACCCATAATGATCTGAGAACAATACTGTTACTAATTTGAATAATGATACCAGGTTGACAGTGTGTTGACTCCTTAAGTATGCTATCATCTATGAATTTATCTAACGCTCATTAATTATGGGGCCAATACTCATGTGGATGGCATTTTACTTACAAACATATATTTGGCAGTGTCAGGCTCATTTAGGATTACATGGACAAGAATGTCAGAAATACCTAAGTCTGCCCCTGAGTAGTATTGTTGCTTTGATCAGTGATTAGCTGATGACTTCCAGTAGAATAGAAAAGGATATACTTTTGAAAACTGCCTTCTCTTCTACTTGTATTTAGACACTAACATCTCTTTCCAGCGCATCGGGCATGTCAACAATTATTTTAATAGAGATTTCACATTCATAAATTAGAACAAAAACCTTGAATTTTACTTGTGTGATAGTAAATGCTGCTATCTTTATTAGTGAGACTTTAAGAACATTAATATGTTAATACTATAAATTGTTTCTCTTGTTTCCATGTTCAGTGAACAGTAAATTATCTGTCCAAAAATGATATTTTAAAAATTTATTTATGTTTTGTCTTATGTGTCTTAGTGCTTTCTCTCTCTCTCTCTCTCTCTCTCTCTCTCTCTATATATATATATATATATATATATATATATATATATATATATATAGAGAGGGGAGTGAGTGTGTGTGTGTGTGTGTGTGTGTGTGTGTGTGCACTGCCAAGATATCTGATTCCTGTAGAGAACAGAAGGGGCCATTTGATGCCTTTGAATTGGATGGTTGTAAGCTAGCATGTTGGTGCATGGAAGAGAATCCAGGGCCTCTGCAATACTAGCCAATAAGCCTCTTTGCTGTCTCATAGCACTCCTCAAAATGTTTTTTTAACTGATCTTTGTAAACTAAAATATAGATTGGGCAAGAGAAGTTAAATTAGTTGAAATTAAAATAATTGGACTTAAAATTAATTATTTTTTATTGTTTTATTACCTGATTATTCTTTTGAATCAGCCATCACTTCTTCTCCACTTCAGCTTGAAATGCCACTGGAAATGTTATAGGGACATGTCTAGATACTAGGATTTATATTTACAGAGGAAACATTTCCATATGCTCCACTCAGCATAGACCAATATGCTGAAATTTTTTTGTTATTTTTTTCTTATAGGTATACAAAATATACCCATTTCTTGCTTTGCTAAGCTTGATACAATGTCCCCATAGATTTCTCTACTTCTTTCTGGGAAAGAATATTATATGATACTGTTGACAATTTCATAGTAATATTACTCTCCTTTTGATGTTTTTTTTGTTTCAAAACAGCATTTTTCTCTGAAGCATTTTCATATGAAAAGAAAACACAAGACATTTCAACTTAGTTTGGAACATTAAAGACATTAGAAATAAGAGAGGAGGCTATTGATGTTTATGAAACTAGCTATAAGAATCAGTGAGCAGTGGATAAGATTTCAGATGCAGTGAATCCTTTCAGACAATTGAAGGTTCAAAGCACATTTTAAAATATAGTCATTTTATACAATCTTCTTATTAATTTAATCAATATTATTGATATTTTCTAATCAACATTTTCCGGAATGATAGTAGCACGTTTTTTTTGTTTTGTTTTTTGTTTGTTTGTTTGTTTTGTGAAAACCTGTGCATCTGTACTTGACAGATCCTGGCCAAAAGAGAAGAAAGTATATTACCTGTCAGTCATGACCCTACTTCCCTTGATTAAAGGCTCATTATCAAGTTTAAATTCTGTAATACATCTCCTTGTTCAAGTAAGATAATTTAAAGTTTCCATTTTTATTAATCTTGCTAATTATTTTTAAGGAATACAGTAGCACTCTATGTAAGTTTATTTTCTTAAGCCTTGATGCTAGAAAGTTCATCAATGTATTGTTGTATTTCCAGTTCAAACATATTATACTTAAAATGTTAGTTGGGACTTGGAAGATGATATTTGGAACAGTAGACTGTTCTTCCAGCCCCATGAGACACACTGAGGGAGAAATGACCATGCCACCACATGGTCGGGTGACAATAACTGGAGCTCACTGATTCATCCACCAGTAATGACTCCAGTCAGGTTCCATCTCACAGTCTCACCCTTACCTTCCTGAGCTGAGCTCTGGCTCAAGAGTCCTGCCAAATGCAAAGATTCTGTGTAGACATTTTGAGATACCATTTCTCGTGGTTTTTATTAAATTATCTTATAAAATGAAAGGGGGAAAATAAACACATATTTCTTAGAACATGCACATTTTATTTCTTTACAATATGTAATTTCCTAAAACGAATCACTAGTTGTAAAACACCTGAATCGATTGGCCTTTTCTGCTCAAATATGAGCAGATGTTCACACAGAGAGACACACACAAATACAGACACACACAGATACACACACACACACACACACACACGCCAAAACAACAATTACCTTGTTCCTCTAATCTTAGTCACATATCACTGAAAATTAATTAATGCAATATTTTTATATTAAACAAATTCTATTTGCTTAAAATATTGATTATTTATTTAAACATTAAACAAGTCTTATGAGCCACAGGTTCAAAACTTGCAGACAAAAGTGACTTGTTACTTTAATGAAGATTCTTCTAGGGAGAATAAACAAGAAAGTATTTATGAAAATGAAAGCAAAAAAAAACCATATATTTATGTCTTCATATATTTATATGTATATTTATATTTAGGGATTATCAGGACTTTGTGTACAAAAGACAAAGTTTTGAGGAAGGCACAGATGACCCAATACACTTTCTGGACTTCACTTTATAATCATTTTATTTTTAAAGACACAATTAAGATATACATGAATGAAAAATATGGAAATCACTTTATTCTTATTAATAATTAAGATATCACCATCTTTTTCAAAAAATATTTCTATGTTCTGTTTTTTATTTTGTTTTGAATTGTTGTTTATTTTTCACATCTTATTTTGTTCCTCATCTTGTGCCACGCTGTTTGTTAGGGTAAGTGCTGAGCTGGCATTTCATTTTATCTGGGGAATTGTGACACTAGAAGATTTAGGGGATCTTATGATTATCTGACAATCATGGGGGCTGTCTTTGGAAGGTGATATGTGAATGACTTTGTCTTCATTAACATA
>REGO01000830.1:299883-324039 GCA_010120015.1 Rhombomys opimus
AAATCTTTAAAAACATATTATTGTAACAAGATAATTTTTATCAGTAATTGCTTACACACAACCAGTATATCACTACAGTTGGCCTTTCTAATCTGCTTTTGGGACCATACTACAGGATATACATTCCATTGTCAATGACCATGCTTAGAAGATACAGAGAATGTACATCTGTTACATAATCTATTGGAAGACGTCAAACATTTTAATACTAAAAGTACTCAAATTTTAATGTTTGTTTGATTGAGATGAAATTTTAATGATTTGAAACCATAACAATTCCAAGTGCATTTTCTCCTTTCGTCTTCCTCCTCCTTTCTCTTCCTCCTTGAAAGCCTCCCCACCTGTCTCTTACTCGTTTTCTAACTTCTCTGCATATTCCTAATGAAGCATGTGTTTCAAAGCTAATATCCACAAATGAGAGAACACATGATATTCTTGTCTTTCTGGGTCTAGGTTATCCCAATCATGATGAGGTCTTCAGCTCCCTCCACTTACCTGCACATTCTATAACTTCATTTTAATTAACATCTGAATAGTATTCCATTGGTAAAAGATTCTACTTTCCATTATACAGTTACCTATTGATAGACATCTAGGCTGCTATCATTCTCTGACTTTTGTGAACAGAGGAACATCGAACTTTAAGGATAAGTGTCTTACTGTGTGGAACGAGCTACAGCAGATGGTCACACATCCAAAAACACACAGCCAACACTAATTGAACTGGATGAGTTTATTAAATAATAAAAAAAAAAAGAACACAAAACTGGGGGGGTATAAAATGAAAGTTGATTATGGGAGACTTTGAGGAAGAGGAATAAAAATGATCAAAATATCACAGAGAAATTTTCTAAGAAATAATAAAATACGTTTTAAAAACAGAAAATGTACCAAAAGAGATAACACATAAAATGAATTGAAAGTCTGTTTTTTTTTCTCATTCTTGTAACTCAGCCTCTGTTGGTAAGAATGTATGTGTGCGTATATACATGTGTATAAAACACACAGACACACACACACTCACACACACACATAACTTAAGATTTGAATTTCTAAAAAAATTACAATGTATGTATGGTTATCCAGTATTATATGGCTAATTTCTGCTTGTAAGTGAGTATATGCCTTGCATGTCTTTCTGTTTCTGGGTTACTTCCTTAACTCAGGATGTTCTTTTCTAGTTCCATCCATTTGCCTGCAAATTTCATGATTTTCTTGTTTTTACTTGCTGAGTAGTATTCCATGTGTAATCGTATCACAATTACTGTTTCCATTCTTCAGTTGAGAGACATCTAAGTTTTCAGGTTCTGGCTATTATGAATAAAACTATTATGAATATAGTTGAGCAAATGTCCTTGTTGTGTGGTGGAACATCTTTTCAAATATTCCCAGGAGCGGTATGGCTAAATCTTGAGGTAGCACTGTTTCTAATTTTCTGAGAAAAGGCCAGATTGATTTTCAAAGGGGTTCTACAAGTTTGCACTCCCACCAGCAATGGAAGAGTGTTCTCCTTTCTCCACATTCTTGCCAGCATGTTCTGTCACTGTTTGATCTTAACAGTTAAGATGGGTATATGTTTGAATCTCAGAGTCAGTTTAATTTTTATTTCCCTGATGACTAAGGACTTTGATCATTTCTTTAAATGCATCTCTCATAGTTGATATTCTTCAGCTGAGAATTCTGTTGAATTTTGTACCTTATTTTAAATATTTTTATTTATTACAATTTACTCACTTTTTATCCTAGCTGTAGCCCCCTCCCTCACTCCCTCCCAATCCCTCCATCCCTTCCTCCTCTCCTCCCATGCCCCTTGCCAAGTCCACTGACAGAGGAGGTCCTCCTCCCCTTCCCTCTGACCCTAGCCTATCAAGTCTCATAGGGACCTTCAGCATTGTCTTCTTCTGTGGCCTGGTAAGGCTGCCCCCACCCCCTCAGGGGGATGTGATCAAAGAGCCAGTCACTGAGTTCATGTCAGAGACAGCCCATCATCACCTTACTAGGGAACTCATTTGGAGACTGAGTTGCCATGGGCTACATATGTGCAGGGGTTCTAGGTAATCTCCATGAAAGGTCCTTGGCTGAAGTATCAGTCTCAGAAAAGTACCCTGTATCCAGATATTTTGGTTCTTTTGCCCTCTCTGTGGAACTCCTATCCCCTCCAGTTCTTTCTATTTCCCCTTCTTCCATAAGATTCTCCTTAATCTGCCCAAAGTGGCTAAGAGTCTCAGCATCTGCTTTAAGATCTCAGATAATAGAAAAAAAAGAGACTAGGACAGGAGCATACCACAAAGGACCTCTGAAAGACTGTATCCAATTTTTAAATAAGATTATTAGTTTTATTGGTGTTTAATTTCTTGAGTTCTTTCACAAACATAAATAATCTAAATAACAAGGAGGACCTTAGGGAGGATGCTTAATTCTCATTCAGAAGGGCAGAAAAGAAAGAAGTGTTTGAAGAGAAAGGACAGGAAGGGAAGCTATCATAGATAGTCCTCTGAAAGACTCCACCAAGCAAAAGATGGAAGCAGATGCCAAACTTTTGGCAGAGTGCAGGGATATTTTAGGCAAGAGTGGAGGATAGAAATACTGGGAGGGTACAGGAGCTCCATAAGAAGACCAACAGAGACAACAAAACTGGGCCTAGATGGGCCTGCAGAGACTACTGCACCAACTGAGGGCCAGCCACGGAAAAGACTTAACCCCCTGCTCAGATGTAGGCAATAGGTGGCTCGGTCTCAAGGTGGGTCCCTCAGCAAGGAGAGCAGAGACTGTCTCTGACCTGGACTCTTTGAACAATTCTCCCTGGAAGGGTAGCCATGCTAAGACACACAGAAAGAGAGAGGAGGATTCAAGCAGTCCTTACTTGATGAGCTAGAGTCAGTCGGGAGGAAAAGAGGTCTCCTCCTTTCTGAGGACTAGGAGCTGGGGATAAGGAGGAAGGGGGGTGGGGACAGGAGGAGACAAGGAAGAGGGCTACAATATGATGTGAATTGAATAAATTATAAAAATAATTTATAAGTTTAAATTAAGTAATACAATTAAATTCTGTTCCCTGTTTTCTGCCTCTTCCGATGTCCCTCCCATTTGACTTTCTGAGTGAGGATTGATCATCTTAACAAGGGTCTTCCTTCTTGCTTAGCTTCTTTAGGTGTACAGATTTTAGTATGTTTATCCTATATTATATGTCTAATATCTACTTATAAGTGAGTGTATACCATGTTTTTCTTTCTGCTTCTGGGATATTTCACTCAGGATGATCTTTTGTAGTTCCTACCCTTTGCCTGCAAATTTCACAATTTCCTTATTTTTAATAGCTCAGTAGTATTCCATTGTGTAATTGTACCATACTTTCTGTATGCATTCCTCAGTTGAGGGACATCTTGGTTGTTTCCAGATTCTGGCTATTACAAATAAAGTTGCTGTGAACACAGTTGAACAAATGTCCTTGTTGTATACTTGAGCATACTTTGGATATATGCAGAGGGGTGCTATAGCTGGATCTTGAGGAAGCACTATTCCTAATTGTCTGAGAAAGTGCCAGACTGATTTCCAATGTGGTTGTACAAATTTACATTGCCACCAGAAATGGAGGAGGGTTCCTCTTTCTCCACATCCTTTTCAGCATGCATTGTCACTTGAGTTTTTTTTAAATCATATATTTATTTTATTTTATTTTTGTTTTTTGTTTATTATTATTAATTACATTTTATTAACTCTTTATCCCAGCTGTATCCTGCTCCCTTATTCCCTCCCAATCCCACACTCCCTCCCTCAGCTTCTCCATGCCCCTTTTCTTTTTGATCTTAGCCATTTTGATGGGTGTAAGAGGGTAATTGAAACCAGCAAGATATCAAAGCAGATGCTAAGACTCATAACTTTGGGCAGAGTGCAGGGAATCTTATGAAAGAAAGGGGAGACAGAAAGACATGGAGGGGACAGGAGTTCCACAAGAAGTGCCACAGAACCAAGAAATCTGGGCACAAGGGTCTTTTCTGAGACTGATTGTCCAACTAAAGACCATTCATGGAGATAACCTAGTAACCCTGCACAGGTGTAGCTGATGGCAACTCAGTCTCCAAGTGGGTTCCCTAGTGATGGTATCAGGGACTGTCTCTGACATGAACTCACTGGCTGGCTCTATGACCACCTCCCCCTGATGGGGGAGCAGCCTTGCCAGGCCACAGAGTAAGACAATAAAGCCTTTCTTGATGAGACCTCATAGACCAGGGTCAGATGGAAGGGGAAAAGGACCTCCCCTATCAGTGGACTTGGAGAGGAGCATGTGAGGAGATGAGGGAGAGATGGTGGGATTGGGAGGGGATGAGGGAGAGAGCTACCACTTGGATATAAAGTGAATAAACTGTAATTTATAAAAAAATAAGTAAAACTAAATTAAAAAATAAACTGAAAATCTGAACAAAAATTAAAAATGGATCATTACTCTATTTTCTTTCAAGAAGCATATTTTATTAATGTGATATTTTCTCCACATAAAAATTCTGCAATGTACTCTTGACATTTAACAGTCTGAGGAAGAGTCTCCTAGTATGGTGATGAAGTAAATTTGTTTGATTATTCTCTGGTATTCTGAGTTGGTGCAATGTGAAAGGACCTAGCCACATATGTATGAAATAAGACAATTACTTGCAAATGTAGGATAAGGCTAATACTTACAAATTATTAATATGAAAATATAATGTTTGTGTTTTCTAGTGTTCCTTACTTGTTGCCTGTATTACTAACCTATGAAACTAGACGGATCAAATAAGAATTACAACCACCAGAAGTTTTTGGTGTGAGAAGATAATTAAATTAGCTACCTTAACAACGCTGAGGTCCCAAATAGAGAAATAGAACCTCAATATATTGAGGTTATAAAGAGACAACACACTTCCAACAGGAACTGGAAAATAGTAATACAAAAATGAAAAGAAAAACATAATGTTTTTCAGGGGTTTTTATTTTTTCTTTTTATCCTTTTAATATTTTACTTTGGTCCTACAAATATTAATATGAAAATATTTTCTTTTTAAACAACAAAAAAGCCCCGAAGCCGTTCCAAAAAATTGGAAAAAAAAAAAGTAGTTACAAGTACTTAAATGCTGCTGTCTGCATAAACGTTTCAGAAATAGTGGTCTGAATGATACTAGGAGGAGAAGATTATGCAAGGAGTTGTTGAAGTGCTTAAAACCATGCTGATGAAAACCACATGCCATGACAGAAGACACAACAGGATGTGCCACTTTGGGGAAAATTCTCAAAGATACAAGGAATTTTAACGAAGAGGTATTAAAACTTATCACATAATGCACACGACTCATTATGGTATTAGCCTGTATGTTGATTAAAAAATAGGTACAGTTATTTATTGATAATTCTGCAGTGAACATTGTGTTTACATTCTTTCCTCCCTCTTCTACTCCTTGTAATTACTCTGAAGCCCAATCCTTTTCAAATCCATGGCACCTTCCTCATACATGTACTACTTGCTGAGTTGATTTAGTACTGTCCGTTTAGCATTTGCATTTAATGCTCAGTACCTAGGAAGGAGAAGACAGATTCTTGCTTTCTTTTCATTAATTACAATGTATCCCAGCATAGCCCTCTCCCAAGTCTCCTTCTAGTCCCACCTACTCTCCTTCTTCTCCTCCTATGCCCTTTCCCTATTCCTCTGAGAGGGGGACCTCCTCCCTTTCTATCTGACCCTAGCCTATCAGGTCTCATCAAGGCTAGCTGCAGAGTCTTGCCTTCTTGGAGGTTAGCTATGTTCTCTTTGAATTGCTCTGATAAGTACCTTGACAAAAACTGAATTTGATTGGAGAGTGTTTATTGTGATTAAAAGTTACAATCCAGTGAGGTTAATTAAGGCATGAACCAGGAAGCAGGACCTTAACCATAGACTATGAAGGATTTTTGTTGACTGATTTGCTGTCTATGGCTCACTCTGCTTAGTTTTGTTATAAATCAGGACCACATGACCAGAGGTGCAAGCACTCATGGTGGGAAAGACTCTCCTGCTTCAATCATTAGTCAAGAAAATGTCCCTCCCAAGTTTTGATTGACATTCCTTATTCACATATGAACCATGCTTGTATCAAGTTAATAAAATGATAAATGAATAATAAATAAGTAAATAAATAAATTAAATAAATAAGCACTTCACCCATTAATTTGCCTGTAGGTATTCACATAGGGCTTTTACAATATGCGAAAGCATCCATTCATACTGGCATGTCAATTAGTGTTGTCATTTTCAGGCCTTGTTTGGGAAACCATATTATTGAGATTTTATAGTTGCAGCTTCTATATTACATATAGAAGACACAACTTGACAGAAGACATCCTGCTCCTTTGACTCATTACAAGCTTTCTCCATGCCTCTATGGGTTTTTTGGTATTCATTACTTGTACATTTATATAAAACAAAATTATAAATTAATAGTCATGAAATCATATGTGCATAAACAGAAGCAATATGGTTACTAAGGAAAGTATTAAATCATCTTGATACATTGCAAAGACATTTTAGCTCAACTGTTTTGACATTAAAATATTTGAAATTCATACTTGTAAATTATGTAAAATAATTTATAGAGACAATAATAACCAATTCTAATTCTGTCAATATTCTTATTTAGTGTGTGAGAATAATTATTGTGCATTCATAATTAAATATATTCACAAAAGCATATGAGTTATATATATAGCACACTTATTAAATATTTATGCAATGACACAAAAATTAAGTAATATTTTTATTTAAAACAGTTTATATAACATATTCTTACTAAAATTTTTCATCTCCCAACTCCTCTGAGACCCTCCCCACCTCTTACCCACCCAAATTTAAGCCTTTCTTGGGCTCTCTCACATTGGAAAGCAAGCAGGTTCTAAAAGATATAAAAACAAAATAAAAATAAAAGCAAACAGAAAAAACACAAATAAGACAAAATAATCAAACAAGCAAAAAAAGAGTCAAAGAAAATATAAAAGGGCATGAAGATACAGAAACACACATATCCACATATATAGAAATCCCATAAACATATAAAATTAGAAACCATAACATATAAGCAAAAGATCTGTAGAAAAAAAGAAAAATACCAAGATGAAGCATTATGAGACAAAACATAAAACAAAACAAAAACACCTTCTAAAAAATACCATTGAGTTTATTTTCTGTTGGCCTTATACTGCATGTCATAGAGCCTTCCCTGTGGTTTACATACCCAGTTTTCATTTTGAGTGGTGGTTAATGTAATATAGATTCTGAGCTAGAGCTAAAGGCTTGTGTCCTCTTCTTCTCTCAGTGCTTGAACCCCATCTGGCTTAGAGCAGTGAGAAGCTGCCACAGCCTCTGTCAGTTCATTCTCTTCTCATTCCTGTTCTGTCTACTTGTTTTCCTTGGGGAGTTCCATCCTTTTGGTCATATAGTCTCTCTGCCTCCTTTTCTGCACCTTCCCTGACCTCTGAGGCAAAGGATCTGATGGAGACATCTCACTTAGGACTGCGTTTTTCAAAGGTCTCTCTCACTGCTCTTGGTCCAGTTGGGTGTCTATTTATTTCTACATACTACTGAGGAGCAAGCTTCTCTAATGATGGCAGAGTAAGACATTGATGTATGTGTACAGCAGACTGTCCTTAGAACTCAGGTTATTGCTATGTTCTTTTAGCAGAAGCATAATATTCGGCTTTTTCAAGATTACTGGCCCTATGAGTTTAAGGTTTCTTTGGTGGCTAGAAATACTTAGTTTTGCATTTGTTTCCCATGTTATTTGGTGATTCCATCTAGATTTCTTTCAAATATGTGTATTTTCTTGTTATTTTTTTACATTTATTTGTTATTTATTGGCTTATTTATTTATTTATTATAGTTCATGCACTTTGTATCCCAGCTCTAGCTCCCTACCTTGTCCCCTTCCAATTCCATCCCCCCTCCCTCATCTTCTCCCATGCACCTCCCAAATTCCACTGATAGAGGAGGTCCTCCTCCCCTTCCCTTGACCCTAGCCTATCAAGTCTCATCAGGACTGGCTGCATTGTCTTCCTCTGTGACCTGGTAAGGCTCTTTCCCTCTCAGGGGGATGTGATTAAAGAGCCAGCCACTGAGCTCATGTCAGAAACAGCCTCGCTTCCCTTATTAGGTAACCCACTTGGACACTGAGCTGCCATGGGCTACATCAGTACATCAGGGGTTCTCCATGCATAGTCCTTGGTTGGAGTACCAGTACACTTTCAAAACCTTTCAGTGTAGTAGTTTTCTGTATGAGATCTCAAATGACCCTTAGTTTTACATCTTCCTAACTGTATTTTCTCTGATACCACATACTTCTTTTCTCTCCCAGTTTGATCTTCCCAGCCCAGTCACCCCATTACTATCCTTTCCACCTAAGAAGAAATGAAAGATAGAAGTTAAGATAAGGTCTTAATTGTTGAAGAGTTTATAAACTTGTAAGAAAAAGATCTGCATACAATATTTTCTTTTCAGTGAGAACATTAGACCATTAACTTGTAATATTAAACTAGATGAAACTCCAAATAATTCAAAAGAAAATATATTCTCAGAAGTGAGCAAAACTGGAGAAAGCAGTGAAGTTAAGTCTCATGTGTTTTTGGAGATTTTTACACTGAGTTAGGCATTTTTCCATATAGGCAACAGGATGAGCAACAGAAAGCTACAGAATGTGAGAATAATTAGTGGGGTTATTCTCTTTGGACAACAGAGCTTGTGACCTGTGAAGGAATGAATGTGATGCCCCTGTTTTTCTTCATTGAGAGTCTGTGTAATTCTTTTTATTCTCATCTTTACCTGTGTATCATGAATGAAGTGTTTTTTATCTCTCTAGCCTGAGTTCTTGATGTTACTGGCTGATCTTCCTTTTGCTTCCAATTGACATTTTCTTCAGTACATCTTATACCATCAGTAAAATCTGTCTAGTTCCCTGCTTTCCCTTTTATTGTCAGCCGGATTATGCCATGTATTATGGCTCAAAGTCAAAATTTAAAACAAACGTTTCTTTAGAAATGTTCACTGTTAAGTATCTCACAGTAAATTCTAGCAGTATATGTATGTATATATATATATATATATATATATATGTGTGTGTGTGTGTGTGTGTGTATCATATGATTATATATATATAAATAATTTGGAGTATTAAATTTGAAGTAGACTTTATCTTCCTATCTATCTATCTATCTATCTATCTATGTAAATTATCTACAGAGATATGTCTATATAAATCTATATATTAACTCGACATTCTGGTGAGATGTAAAGTGATAACATTAGGACGTTATTTAGAAATAAACCTAGAGCATAGAGAAGCAGTCTCAATGATCGATACATAAATATTCTATATCCTTGAATAAAGTCAATTATCTTTCCTTTATAATACATACACACACACACACACACACACACACAGATACACATACACACACAAGATACAAACTCTAGAAAGATCTGTAGAAGGAAATAATAATTCTGAAAATATTAATTAACAATGGTAATCAATATGACAGCAGTTTTCATTAACCTGCTAGTTTCCCAATGATTGACACAGAGAGATATGATTTATTATTAAGATGTAGGCACTATGTTGGGAAGATTCGGAGCTATTTTAATGCTACTACTTAAAAAAAAAAACATATTGTCCAATCACTTGCCAATCTGATGACTCCTGGGTGGCTTCTGCATTAGTCTGTCTTCGTGAAAAACTTCCCTTAACCTCCTTCTCTGCTCCTACACATTCTCAGTACCTCGTGGTCCCTCCGAAACTCCAAGTCTGGTAACATAAGCCCCACTTACCTCTCTTCTGTCCATTCTCAGGTGTCAGCATCTTTATCAACCAATCAGGGATAATTAAGGAACATTCCTTATATCACATGAATACAAGAAATTGTTCAGCATTCATAACAATCTCATGGCAAAATGGTAACTAGATCTAAGGGCACTAAAATCAGCATCTGAACACACAGTGCACAAGACCTTCCTACAAAAAAAGATCACTAACTAAACACAAGAAAGAAAGGAAGAAAGGAAGGAAGGAAGAAAGAGAGAAAGAAAGAAAGAAAGAAAGAAAGAAAGAAAGAAAGAAAGAAAGAAAGAAAGAAAGAAAGAAAGAGAAAGAAGGAAGGAAGGAAGGAAGGAAGGAAGGAAGGAAGGAAGGAAGGAAGGAAGGAAGGAAGGAAACAAGAATATTAAGAAAAATTTGAACCCTTTGTCTTGGTGATCAGGGGCTGTCTCCATCATAAACTCAGTTGACTGCTCACTGATCACTCGCCCCTGATGATGCAGCCTTGACAGGCCACAAAGGAAGAGGATCTAAGCAGTCCTGTTGAGACTTAACAAGTTGTGGGCAGATGACAATAGTGTAGAACTCCCCCTTTCAGTGTATGAGGGGAAGGGGATGAGAGGAAGATGGAAGGAGGGTGGGACTGGGGGAGTTGAAGGTGGGAGCTTCAGTTGGGATATATAACAAATAAATTGTGAAGGAAAAAATAAATATTAAAAAAAGAAACATAACTTGTTTTACAAAGAGTGTCTTAACAATTTTCACTGTTTGGACACTTAAACTTTCAGGCTAATAATAATAATAATAATAATTGGTCCCAGGGTTAAACGTGATAACAGCAGTTTAATTATAATATATACCAAAATGAGTAAATAAAATATTATAAATACCTAGTGACATAGACTATTTATCAGTTGATTACACATAAAACATTCTTCTCCAATGTGGTTTCACACCATAAAAATTGCAAACACATTGCAGAATTATTATTCGTGTTCATAATGCCAGAAGTATCACCCATTTTACAGTTGATACTCACTACATATTTATAATTAAGAATGCACAGCATAGTCTGTTTTTGTTGTGTTTAAAAATTCTTCAAGCATAGTAACATTTTCCTTAAGTACATATATTTTATTCTTACATAAGAACTCTTCTAAAATACAAGCTTTTCAGGAACTATTGATTCTCTGATTAGTCACTTCCAGTTTCCACTCAATCAATGAGTTTCAAGATACACCTCTTGTCACCCATTCAAGAGAATCAATAAACAATTTTCTGTTCTTTCTATCTTATTATGAAACTTATTCTCTACCCTATCATTCTTAGCACTGTTATTTCTTCCACTCAGAATATTTTCTTATTCCTTCACTTCCCTAATTAACTCCTGTCTTTTTTATTTATTCCTTGATGTGTTCAAACTGCAGTGAGCTTTCTTAGCCAAGAAATTATTTTAAAATTAGTTTCAATTTTGACGAAAACCTCTACTTTTAAACATATATATCTCCAATCTTTTATGTAGAATCACCAACAGTTACCATGTTACTAGATTTAAAAGTCACTTCTTGGGGCTCCTTTTGTTCGCCTGAACTATATCACACAGTTCTGATGATTCTTTCTATCTCATTGGTCACTACTTATGGACATACCTAACTCATCTTTCTCCTTGTCGCAAATACAGTGCTGACAAACTTACTTCCTGATTCTCTCCTCTCATGTCATCGAAGGTTTTGATAATCTATTGTCACTGAGGAAGGATTTAACTAATTCAATAACAATGCTTTGGGGACAAGTGAGAACAGAAGAAGAAATCCTCTACTCAGAATTAACAGTGCAGTCTTGACCTCAAGTGAAAATGTCCAAGCAGAACTGTGTATAGTGTTGGCAGTTGAGAAGATGCGAGAATTGATACGGTGTGAGCTGAAGCTTCATCTTTACACCTGTGCCTGAGTTTGTAAATGAACCTGAGTTCATGGGAAAGGTTACATTTAACCTTTCAGAAAAGCTGAAAATATGTTTCACCTGTTCAGGTTTAAAAGTTTCATATAAATTCAGTATTTTTCTAGGACTGTAGACTTGTCTCAATCAAATGTCTTAGATACTTATATTTATGTGTGTGTGTGTGTGTGCATGTAGAATGAGGTGTTATCTGTAGAGACTGCCATGTTTAAACAAATATGTTGAAAATCACATAATCAGGATTAAAAATATGGGTGTTTGTTACATGTTGGGCTTTAGAGTACATGACTAATGTGACCTATAGATGTTATTCATACTCTTTATTTTTATAGTTTCTAAAGTAAGTGTTGATAGTATTTTGTGCTCAAAAATAACCACCCAAACATGGTCAATCACTTGTGGCTGAATGCAGGAATGATAATTCTTACCCCTTTGAATTCTCTAAAATTTGATCTTTAGTAAACATTATTTCATAGATCAAGAAGACAATCTTTAAAACTTAAGGCTTTGACATTAATATCAATATCAATATGTGCCACCTCAGGATCGGGTATGAAAATATAGTGAAAAACATAATTGAAATGAGGATGAAGGGTTATGTCTGGAAGTTCACAATTTTTCTATCATGTTCCATCATCTATCTATCTATCCTCTATTACTATCTACTTACCATCTACCTGTCATCTATCTATCTATCTATCTATCTATCTATCTATCTATCTATCTATCTATCAAATATCTATCATCTATCTACCATCTATCTAGATCTTTTTCTCTACTTCATTCTACAAAGACATTACCAATCAATGTTAAATACATAGATTTTTTTAAACTGGTTATTTTTTAATTCATCTTAATTAAAAAAAAAACTTGAAAGTGAGGGAGAGCTGGATCCACCACAAATCTGCCCTGAGGTGGCTTGGGCAAGGGAGTGATGACCTGCTCCTCCCTGCCCCTTGACACCTGCAGTAGTCAGGAGAGCAGACCCCAAAGTCCTGAGAGCTAGGAAGTTAGGGATGACCCTACTGGCTATAGCACTCACCTAAACAGTCCCTCAGCCTTCCTGGGGCAACAGTGGAGCAGGATCTGATGGTGAAGACATAAGTGAGGAAGCCCTGAGACTGTGAGGGCAGGAGAGCTGGCTCAGCACCTAGCTGGCTTCAATACTTGGGGGAATAGGCCTTGTACCCTCATCTAGGGAGCACCACCGAGCTGGATCTCGAAAGGGAATGAGAGCAAGAGAGATGACCCTGCCTGCTGTTAATAGCAGCATTGGTAGGTTAGCTGGAACAGAGCTGGAAAACTCGCCCTGGTGGTATGGATGCAGAAGAGGTACCGGCTGACCAGCTCAGCTACCATCAGGCCTAGATCCAGGACTTTGATTTGCTCCACCCCCAAAATCTATATCATCTGTGAATTGTTCTACCCTGTGAAGAGCTAGTCTTGATGATCCCAAGCTGCAGGATCTCCAGGACAACAGGGCAATGGGTGGAGTCCCAGTGAAGATCTAGTATTAATGGTGTCACAGAGCCAGAGATTTTGAACCAGACCAATAACTCATTGCAATGAACATTTTCCAGTGATGATGTGTCCACAGAAGTGTATAGTGTGGGACACATTATGACACACTATAGCCTCCAAAGGGAGATATTTTCTATATTTTTATAATTTTTTTTGTCCGTGGAGTGTTTTGTTTGTTTTTGTTTTTGTTCTTTGCCGTGTTTGTTTTGTTTTAGCTGTGGAAGGCTCCAAGGAAAGAGAGCAGATATGAGGTGAAATGGAGATGAGTGAGACTGGGGTGCATGATGTGAAACTCTAAAGGAATCAATAAGAAGTTAAAGAAAAAGAAATGAAATGAGGAAACTTAGGTTTGCCAACTGTGTATACATGGGAAAAATACCTACCACATATACAAAGGTACATGTGTGATGGGAAAACCATATCACTGTCAATTATGACCATTCCTTGGTATTTTGTTCATTTTTATTCTACAATGGTAATATTCTGCTGTGGGAACATTTTTACTCTAATCTTTCTCCTCAAGGTCTAACCTCTTATTCATCATTATCCTTAGAAATTCCTGTTTCCTAATCCTGGGTGTACAATTTAATTTTTACTTTACATTATTATTGAATGAGAGAAATAAATTCACAGTCAAAACTTTAAAAATGGCTTTGGAAATTGAGATGCAGGTGAAGATCCATGTCTGAGCAGAGCCATGGCTATCACAATTTTTTTTTCTCTTTTACCCGTATGTCTAAGCCTATGCTGATTCTGTTTCATGGCTTTTTATTTCGTTCTGCTTTCATACAGTGTTTTCATGAACTGTTCATAGATTTAGAATCTGAAATAATGAATCAGATATGGAAACAAAACTGTTTCTGAAAATTAGTTAATTTTGTAATTAATTATAAAGTACTTCAAAAACAGCACTGAGTGAGATGGCATCTGTGGTTGGCAATAGACATGCTGTGGGTAATTTATTATTAAAGACCTTTAAAATTTTAAAACCCAATTAAAAAAAACCCATATAATTGAAGAGTAGAAAAATGCTTCTTTTAAAAGTCACATTAAGATTAAGAACAACCTCCAGGCAAAAACTATCTCAGATAATAATAAATTATCAGTCTATTCTTTGTGTGCATTTAAGATCGTTAAAACAACTGCATGGATGGTTCTTCAAGCAGTCACCATGTCAGCTTTCTGTTAAGAGAATGAAAGGATTCTTCAGGGGAAATCTACAGAAACAAGGAAGATCTTGGTGAATAGCATTTATTATATAATCTCAATATTCAAGAGCCAGAATAAGATGAAGATAAGTTCAAAGCCAGCATCCTTTGCATATCAAGTTCAAGATAGTGAAAAGGTCAACTGTAAATCTTTCCAAAGTTGTACCACATATATACAACCACATGGGACATTAACATGGGGAAACATGTATCATATGCACTGTACAAATAAATGAATCTTTTGATTATTGTAACATGAAAAGTTTTCTTGCATTCTTGAATTGAAAGATAATAGTTTTTAATCATCAATTTGTTCAATTATTTTTTCTGAAAAAGAGTAAAATCTGCTCATTCATGTTAATCAAACCTGGTGATTAAACATTTTTTTCCTCTCTACGCCTGGTAGCACATGCCTAAAATCCCAGTGTTTCAGACAGAAGAGGAGAATGACTGCAAGGTCCACAGCATCTTTGTCTAGGTGAGCAAGGCAGAAAGTGCTATGCAGAACTATATCCAAAGTAACAAAAGAAGGAAGAAAGAAAGAAAGGGCAGGCAGAAAGAAAGAAAGATAGCTAGATGATAGGTAGGAAGATTACACAGACAGTAAATATTTTTCTAAATAAAATTTTGTTGTGCAGTGATGAGGATCTTCAGTTAAAAATGTCTTGCCAGGCCATGGAGGAAGAGGGTATAGGCAGTCCTTATGAGTCTTTACAAGCTCTGGGCAGATGGCAATAGTGGAGAACTCCCCCTTTCATTGGACTAGGGAAAGGGGATGGGGGAGTGAAGAGAAGGGTGGGACTGGGGGAGTTGAGTTTTTAATGTCCTTTTAATATATTCTTACAATATGTCCCTGTTGTAGCCTCCACCTCAAATCCTCCCAGTCTCTTCCCCCCATCCCCTTACTCTAGTTCACTGAAAAGGGGAGTTCTCCTACCCTGCAATCTGCCCATATCAAGTCTCATTACCACTGCCTGGATCCTCTTCCTCCGTTGCCAGGACACAACTTCATGGGCAAGTGATCAAAGAACAGGCAACTGAGCTCATGACAGACAAAGCCCCTGCTCCCCTTATTCAGAGATCCACATGGAAACTGAGCTGACTATCAGCTACCTCCAAGCAGGAGGTCTAGGTCCTCTCCATGCATGGTTCTTCATTGGTGAATCAGTCTCTGCAGGAACCCCTGGGAGCAGATTTCTGAGCTTTTTTTGGTCTTTTTCTGGGGCTCCTGTCCCCTCTGTGTACTTCTAGTTCCTCCTCTCTCGCCTTTTCTTCCAGAAGACACGCTGAGCTCTGCACAAAGTTTGACTGTGAGTCTCAGCAGCAGCTTCGATTCCCTCCATTGATGGGCATCTGTGTTGTTTTCAGGTTTTGGCTAATACAAATAAAGCTGCTATAAACATGGTTAAGCAAGTATCCCTTTTGTGTACTTGAGCAAAGTTTGGGTATATACCTAGCAGTGGTATAGCTGGGACTGAGGAAGCACTATTCCTAATTGTCTGAGAAAGCGCCAGATAGATTTGCAAAGTGGTTGTACCAGTTTACATTCCCACCAGCAGTGGAGGAGGGTTCCCATTTCTCCACAACCTCTCCAGCATGTGTTGTCACTTGAGTTTTTCATCTTGGCCATTCTGATGGGTGTAAGGTGAAATCTCAGGGTTGTTTTGATTTGCATTTCCCTGATAGTTAATGAGGTTGAGCATTTCATTAAGTGTTTTTCTGCCATTACATATTCCTCTGTCGAGAATTCTCTGTTTAGCTCTGTTCCCATTTTTTAAGTGGATTACTTGGTTTGCTGCTTTTCAGCTTCTTTAGTTCTTTGTATATACTGGATATTAGTCCTCTGTCAGATAAAGGGTTAGTGAAGATTCATTCCCAATCTGTAGGCAGTCGTTTTGTTTTGATGACAGTGTCCTTTGCTTTACAGAAGCTTTTCAGTTTCATGAGGTCCCATTTGTTGATTGTTGCTCTTAGAGCCTGTGCTGTTGGTGTTCTGTTCAGGAAGTTGTCTCCTGTGCCAATGAGTTCTAGGCTGTTCCCCACTTTTTCTTCTAACAGATTAGAGTATCTGGTTTTATGTTGAGGTCTTTGATCCACTTGGACTTTCGTTTTGTGCAGGGTGATAAATATGGATCTATTTTCATTTTTCTGCATGTAGACATCCAGTTGGTCCAACACCATTTGTTGAAGATGCTGTCTTTTTTCCATTGAATGGTTTTGGTTGTCAAAAATCGAGTATTCATAGGTGTGTGGGTTTATTTCTGGTTCTTCTATGCGGTTCTATTGATCCTCCTTTCTGTTTCTATGCCAATACCATGCAGTTTTTATTATTATTGCGCTGTAGTACAACTTGATATCGGGGATGGAGATACCTCCAGATGATCTGTTGTTGTACAGAACTGTTTTGGAGATTCTGGGTTTTTTGTTTCTTCATATGAAGCTGAGAATCTTTTTTTCAAGGTCTGTAAAGAATTGAGTTGGTATTTTGATGAGAATTGCAATTGAATCTGTAGATTGCTTTTGGCAGGATGGCCATTTTCACAATGTTAATCCTACCAATCCATGAGCACAGGAGATCTTTCCAATCTTCTGATATCTTCTTCAATTTCTTTCTTCACAGACTTGAAGTGTTTCTCAAACAGGTCTTTCACTTGCTTGGTTAGTGTCACCCCAAGGTACTTTATGTTATTAGTGGCTATTATGAAGGGTGTTGTTTCCCTAATTTCTTTTTCGGCCCTTTTGTCTTTAGTATACAGGAGGGCTTCTGATTTTTTTGAGTTGATTTTGTATCCTGCCACTTTGCTGAAGCTGTTTATCAGCTGAAGGAGTTCTCTGGTTGAATTTTTGGGGTCGCTCATATATACTATCATATAATCTGCAAATAGTGACACTTTGACCTCTTCCTTTCCGATTTGTATCCCCTTGATCTCCTTTAGTTGTCTTATTGCTCTGGCTAGGACTTCAAGTACTATGTTGAAGAGGTATGGAGAGAGTGGGCAGCCTTGTCCAGGATTGGTTTATGTTTCTCTCCATTGAGTTTGATGTTAGCTATAGGCTTGCTGTATTTTGCCTTTACTATGTTTAGATATGTGCCTTGTATCCCTGATCTCTCCAAGTCTTTAAACATGAATGGGTGTTGGACTTTGTCAAATGCTTTTTCAGCATCTAAGGAGATGATCATGTGGTTTTTCTCCTTCAGTTTGTTTTTAGTAACTTGGTTTTTTGGTGTTATACTTTAAAGTGTTGTAGTTTTGAGATGATAATATCTCCTCCATTACTTTTCAGAGACTTGACTGTCACATTTTCTTCCCTGGGACCTACCTATATAAGTGTTTAGTGACTATTTGATATTAGGAGCTCAAAAAGTACACCCTCAGATCTTGCTATCACCTCCAGCTTCCAAACAAATTAGATGAAGAGCTGTAAGCTTATTCCTGTGAAGTTCTCATATGACATTATCACCAATCACTCACCCACACTCCAGGCTCCTACTTCCTTTACATTTTAACCACCCCACTGTGTGCTCCTGGTGGTAGGCTTCAGATTTGGCTGTTTTGAGAATTAAATTCTTGTTCTTGTTCCTGTTCCTGTTTTTGTTCTCGTTTTTCTTCTCCTTGTTCTTCTTCCTCTTTCTCTGAGCATCAACATAATGTTCAGCCACGTAACCACAAACCTTTGAAAGTTTAAAAGCTACAACACTTTAAAGTATAACACCAAAAAAACAAGTTACTAAAAACTAATTTTAAAAATAAAGCAAGTAAAGCTAGAGGGTTCATGCGGGGTTACCCTGAATTTTATGAGTGTCACAATTACACAAGAATAAAAGTCCAGGCATTCAGAGGACCTCTATGATAGCCTCCGACCCTGTTTCTTCTCTTCCACTGCTCTTGGTTTCCATCCTGCTTGCCATTCTGAATGAGATTTAAGGAATTCAGCTATATCAATATCAAGTGAACACAGTGGGATATAAACTTACTTTAAAAGAACAATGTGAAAATCTGTGCTCCTTGAAAAAGGTTACCTTTTAGCTACACCTTTTTGTTAAACCCCTATGCTGTCTATGCTACTTGCTCAGAATGAAGTTCATAAAAGCCAAAAAAATAAAAAAAAAAATAAAAAGGAAATCAGGAACTAAATATTCATAGAAAATTCTTTTAAACTTGATTTGGTGAATAAAAAGTCACCACATTGAAGGCAGTAAATTACAATTTATAGGGCCAATATTATGTTAATTTCAATGTATACATTATAAAACTACACCATTTACTTGACAATATTATTGGTTATACGTCATTTTTAATGGTACTGTAACGTTTCCCGGAGGAGTTAGTGTTCAGCTCTTTAGAGCACTGGATGCTTTTGCAGAGGACCAGTGTTCTCTTTCTACTACCCACATGGCAGTTTGGAACTGTCTCTAACTCCAGTTCCAGAGATATAACACCCTCTTCTGGCCTCTAAGGGCACTGAATAGATATGCTACACTTACATACATGTAGACAAAATCTTCACACCTTAATCATTAATCCCATTGCTCAGGAGGCAAAAGCAGGCAGTTCTCAGTGAATTCAATGCCTGATCTACAGAGTGAGTTTCAGGAGAGCCAGTGACAGACACAGAGAAACGCTGTCTCAGCAATGAAGTTTTCTAAATACTTATTTGAAATATTTAATAATTTGATTTCAATGCCTGAAAAATTTCCATCATTTAAGAATTAACTTTTATATTCTTTCGTATCTGAGTGTATGTTGTGTGTGTGTGTGTGTGTGTGTGTGTGTGTGTATTTGGATATGTGTGATCCATGCATGTCACATGTGCAAGAATTCATTAGTGAATGTGGATGCACATTCACAAGTGTGCATGTTTATGTGGATAGCCAAGAATAATTTCAGGAACTTTTATTCATCTTTAGCTGATACACCTTATTCCTTAAGCCAGGTCTTCTCAGTCAAACCCATAGTTTAACAATTTAGCTAGTGTGTCTAGCCAGTTTGGTCTCAAGAGTCTTTGTCTCTGCATTCAAAGAATAGAATTGCAGGCAGGTAGTCATGGCCACCGGGCATTTTCAGGAATTACAGAGTTCCAAACTGGTCCTATTGCCTTCATTAAGTGCCGAGCCATTTCCTTGAGAATTAGCTAATTTTTATTTCTCATCAAAATAAATAAATGAGATCTGAAGTAAGGGATCCATTTACAGTTTCCGACTTCCACATTCTTTCATCCTGTTCGATTCTGAACATGCGAATGGGCATAGGAAAAAATCTTCAAACAGACAACAAGATAAAGGCAAAGTAATGATGTGAGGTATTACAGAAAAATCAATTCAAAAATAATGAAGTTCTGCTGCAGCTGTTGCAAAATTATATTGAAACAGTGTGCATATCTATCATCTAGGGAGTGCCAAATTCCTGTAGCAACTTCATTACTTTATGAGAAATTAAATTTGCCACCAACATGTTTCCTAATTTTAGTACTTATGTCCAGATGATTAAGTTATCTGCAAGAAGACTCAATATATAAGCCATCCTATCACCGTCCGTGGATACCCTGACTCAATAGATCCCTACATTTAGTATTCATTCCTTTCCTCCTCTTCCTGCAAGCCTGGAATTTCATGTGAGTTGAAAGAAGTTTTGCTTCCTGCTCTAGCTTCCAGAATAATGACACATAAGACTCATTTGTATTTTATAAACGCCTGTGCCATATAGCTGGGCTCTTCTCTGACTAGGTCATAACTTAAAATAACTCATTGTGCTCATCTACATTTGCAACGTGGCTGGTTGTCTGTGGTCAGATGCATCTGTCCTCCTTACATCTTGCTGGCTGAATCTCACAAGACTGGACCTATTGCAGAATCTACTCTGCCTACCGGATATCCCACCTCTTATTTCTTGCTTAAACTATGGTCCATTAGATTTATAATTGGCACATGCTACATTCATACAATGCACAGACATTCTAACTACACATGCACTTGTCTCCAAATGCAATTAGGATGTCTTCATGGCTCAGTGACATCTCAACAAATTACATCTTAACATAGGTAGATCACATTTGCAAAAGTAACTCCCTTCTTCAACTCTTCCCTTGCTGTAGTTGAGCATCTATAATAGGGATTGTGCTGGTGTCCTGAATGCAGCCATGACAAGGCAATTTGAGGCATCTGGTATTGTACATTTTACAACCCTGGCTTCTCCATCCCAGCCCTGCACTCATTCTTCAGGACTCCCAATCCCCAGATACTTCTTCCATGATTAGAAGAATTACATTCTTTTTTTCAGCTTTCAAATATTTGCTGGTGAAATATCTTTGAACCATTTTTTTTCCAAGCTGAACCACTCCCTCGTGTTCCACATCTCATGGTTAAGCATTTATCAAAGCTGTAATTTGAAAGCAAACTATATTTTCAGTTTCTCTCTTTAATTTATTCTGTATCTTTATTTTTCTGCCACTTTTTTATTAAAACTTTTAGTCAAATGAAGTTTACTGCCAAGTTCTAGGTTTTAGGTACACTTTACATGTCCACCCCCATGCCTTCATTTGCTGAAACATTGTCTCTACTGTGAGCTATTGAAATTAATGGTTTAAACTGACTATAGTAGACATGGGGCATTTAGGGAGGAGTAAAGATTATATACGGTTAGTATAGTGGAGCTTCTTTATGGTGACATGAGAAGAAAAAAGGCAGAAAAAGGTACACTTCTCATCATGTCACTCCTCAAATCGTTATAGGACTCTATCATATGAAAAAGTCCATTGGGACATTTGTTTCTCAAAACTTGAACCTCTAGAGTTGTAAGAAAGTAAAAACATATCTGCCTCAACCACAAACCATCCATATGGTTGCAGTGGGCTAATACTCCATTACCTTGATACATATGACGTTCCTAAACTTTAGAACTTGGAGTTGGGTTCTACTTATTTTGGAAAACTTTGTGTGTAGACTAGTCATGCTCTAACTTTATTGTGAATTTCTACAGCTCAGGAGGAATCCTCCACAAAGCAAGTAATCCATATTTTGTTGTATAGGATAATGACAATATTTTTACACCATGGTAATATGAGTGTTCTTAATGTATTAACAAATACATTTATCTGCATCTGAAGGCATCTCTAAAAGTAAACGTCACAGATAATTTGTTCATGATACTCAGCATTAGCATCTATGGAATATGAGAAAAAACATCATCAAATCTGTATACCTATGAATGTCATTCCAAATACTAAGCTTCTCATGAATTAATATTTATTCAGAATATTTTTAATTTTATGCTACTTGTAATTATTTCACAGTTAAATCCTAGTTTCTCAAATAATGTGGCTGTTTCTTTCAATAATTGCTGTGAGGAACTGCAGAGAACCATCCCTTAAATTCCTAACTGGCCTATAGGTTCTGCCCTAACCTAAACCAGCACCTGTGTATGAACTATGATAAAACTTCTAATTTTTATTATTCTCATGGGTCATATGTAGCTGTTAGATTGGGATCTATTTTTAAGCTCTTTTTACTTCTAAAGTACACTATTGTTTAAAATATAGTATAAAATTAAGCATTACATGAAACTTGTCTATAATTTAAAAATCCCTCCCATTAAATAAATGTTAGCATTAGAACATCACAAAAGTTCATTATTAAAGTTAAGAAAAATGTGTTTCTTACCCTATTTTAGCATATTGGGAGGTATAATCATGCTCTATTATTATAATCTAAATTGTTTGCTTATTACAGGGAATTTAGAAGATTAAAATAAGTTAGACTAAGTAGAAAAGCCACGAGTGTAAATTATCTATTGCTCCCTTTTAATATTTGTCAAATTTGAACCCAATATAGCATTCCTGGTTTCAGAAGTTTTCCTGTTTTCATAGTGGCAAAGACATAGCACAGCAACCAATCATGACAGGAGTGTATAGCAGAGACAGTTCCATGGCAGAATACATTGGAGCAGAAAGCAGGACAGGCATTAGTCAACCGCTCTCAACCTTTGTATTGTGACCCCTTGGGTGAACCTCTACATTCAGAAATATTTATATTACAATTCATAACATTGACAAAATTACAGTTATGAAGTAGCAACAGATATAATTATGTAGTGTGGGGCCTGCCACAACATGAGAAATGGTATTCAAGGGTGGCAGGAATATTGAAAACAAGTGCACAAGAGCAACCAAAGTCTCACCCCAAGAAACCGAGAACAATCAGACCCCACTGCCTGATTGATTTCAAAAGTATTCAAAGCATTAAACTAGGGTGGACAGATCAAATTCAAACCATAACACATATATTATTGGAAGATTTTTGAAGTAACATATTTCAGTCATTTTGCATGAAGTATCAGTTGACCTAAGTTGTTTTTTTTTTCTTTAGGTTTTTATCATAAAAATGTTTTATTTTATATGTCATTTACTTACTGGAACAACCGATGTGCTGAGTCGTATAAGAAACCCATAGGAAACTTAACTATGACTAATATATGACTAGTTGCTGTTTGGTGGGTTCTCTTCACCACTATGATGAGTGGTGGCCATTTTGGTGATTTTCTTTTTCTTTTTTTTTTTTAAGTTTCCTATGAAAATATGCAATGGATTATACATATACACAATATATTACATCTTTTGGTGATTTTTTTTGTCAGAAGGAGAAAGAAAAGAAAATGGAGCAAGTATAGTGAATTTGTGTGAGAGACAAAGAGACAGATCCAGAGAGTGGTAGGTGGGAGAGACAGGGAGATAAAGGGAAGGAGGGAGAGACACAGAAGGAGACAAATGGGTTATGTTCCTGTGGAAGTGTGCAATGGTTATTTCATGCTATCATTTCAGGGTGTTTTGATACTGTTCAATTTATTCATAGTTTACTATAGCTTTTAATTTTTTTCAAAGACTGTAATTAAAATGATACTGCTATAGAATTTCACATCTCTAAATGTCATTCAGAATACGGTTTTTAAAGACTGCATAATATTCTATATTATTGATTTTTATAATGATTTAATAGCTCTTCAATTGTTATGCCTTTTAAATTTACCACTGCTATAAATAGTGATGTTAGAATGCTCATGGAAAAGAAAATTATTTTCATCCATGGGATAATTCTTATATACAGAATATTGTATTTAAAGTTGTTAGCATAATTTTATTTCCCATTATATCACTTTATTGCATATAGGGTTTTTTGCTTTGTATAGTTTGAAATTATGTTACTTGGCACATAAAATTTCATAACTATTAAAAAAAAAAAAAGAAACCCATATAATTCAACCAGCAATAAGTAAATGTGGTTACTGTCATGATTTATCCACGTCTTTCAGATGGACTCAAAGACTAGCCCCAGGTTTGCTCTAGGAGATAGTTGGTGGTTGAAGGACTTCACTGACACTGAAGTAGTTCTTCAGTATGTAAGGAATCAAACCCTTACAATCACTTTATTCTTTAGAGGAATTTTAATTCAGTAACATTGCTGCTCTGGCAAAGGATCATGTCCAAAGACCTTCTAGGTCTATGTGATATGAATGCAATGTGCTTAGTACATACCTTCAATCTCTCTGGCTGGCATGCACACCCTTGATCCTCTGGCTGGAAGACAGGCACAAAACAGCTTTAATCACTCTGGCTGAAATTTAGTGCACATCTTTTATCCCAAACCGGAAGCCTAGTTTGAGGTCAGACAAACCAAAAAA
>REGO01000830.1:352083-408260 GCA_010120015.1 Rhombomys opimus
CCCACCGCCCAAGGGAGGAGCAGCCCTGTTAGGCCACAGAGGAGGGCTTTCCAGCCAATCCTGAAGATACCTGATAAAACAGGATCAGATGAATGGGGGGAGGTACCCCCCTATCAGTGGACTTGGAAAGGGGCACAGTGGTGATGAGGGAGGGAGGGAGGGACTGGGAGGGAATGAGGGAGCAGGACACGGCTGGGATACAGAGTTAATAAAATGTAACTGATAAAAATAAAATAAAATTTAAAAAAATAGAAAAAAAACAATTTGGGAGGACTGAAAAAAAAATAAAATAAAAGTTGCTCATGTTACATGAAATGTCCGTTGGTGAACACTACATGAAAACAGTTTCGTTTGGGTAGGTAATTATTTTGACAAACTCAGCAAATAAAGTTTATGATGGTAGAACCTCAAAAGCACAATAATTATTATTGAAATTGCCTGCTATGAAGTATTTAGAAAGAAAAAAACAGCTCAAAATTTCAACAAAATAATGTATGTAACGCGGACTGTTGCACACACTACGGCACACACCAGCTACGGAGGGCCTACAGCTTATATCTGGTTCCCACAGTCCTTCCCGATCGAGGAAATGTCTAGCGAGTTTGTTTGAAACCTACATAAAGACTCATGGAAAAAAGATAGAAGGACATGGAGCGAGCAGCAGCTCCAGAAGGAGACCAACAGAGCCAAAAACATCTGAGCCCAGGGGATCCTGCAGAGACTGATGAGTCAACCAAGGACCATGCATGGAGAGGACATAGACGCCCCTGCTCAGATGTAGCCAATAGTCTACTCAGAATCATGTTGGGTTCCCGAGTAAGCAGAGCAAGGGCCGCCTCTGTAGAGAATGTGGTTGCCTGCTCTTTGATCGATTTACCCTGGTGATACATCTTTGCCAGACCACAGAGGAAGAGGGTCCACGTAGTCCTGATGAGACTTGAGAAGCTATGGGTAGATGGCAGAGGAGAACTCCCCCTTTCAGTGGACTAGGAGAATGGCATATGCAGGAAGAAGGAGGGAGGGTGGGACTGGGAAGAGTTAAGAGGAAGCTACAATCAGGATATAGAATGAATAAATTGTAAAATAAATAAATAGATAGATAGATAAATGGATAGATAGATGAATAGATAAATAAATAAATAAATGAAGTACATACTAAAAACGAAATCTAGTATAACCATCGGTAAGAAATTTGAAAAGGTCGGGAATGCAAATGTTTTAAAACATTCAATTGCAAGAACATTAATATATAATAACTAGTGTTGATCTAAACCTGGAGATATGTTTGTTATCAGTCTTTCTTGGACTGCAAATGAGTAATCCACTGTATAAATATTCAAAGTTATATAAAATATTTCCACTGTAATGTTATGTTCATACTTCCAGATCAACCAAGACTTTCTATTATTATGTGAATAAGTGCATTCAAATATAAACAGAAGGATTTTAATGGATTATTGAATTGTATACATCAAATTTTATTATATTTAATGATGTTCCTGTTATGTACATCAGCATAAAATATAATTTTTTTGAATTTTAATTTGATGTGTTTAAAGGAGTATATCTATCAATTTATGAAAGTACAAATTTTGGCTAGATAAGAGAGAAGTGATTTATTCAATGCACAAATAATATTTAATGTGTGAAGGAAAAAGAATATATTCAGATAGTCTAATCATCCCCCAATAAGAGATATTTACCTTGATATTTGACTTTGAAATCTATTGCCTTGTTTAACTCATGATTATGATTTTCCTAATGATAATCTTTTTTCCTGCAATTTCTATTCCAGTATGTCCTCCACTTCAAAGCACTGCATATCTTGATTGAAAATTAACAGAACAAAGTCTACATGGCTAGTAGATTTTTTATACAGAAAGTCCGATGAAAAAAAACAAATATAAAAGAATTTGGGTGCTGAAAGACCAGATTTTATAATTGAAGAAGGACATTGCCACATATCTATTATAAATGTATATGACATTATTCTCAATAGCAAGAATGATTTAATAAATGAACACTGTGCTTCGACATCTAAATTGTAGCTTTAAGTCTAATTATAGAAGGTACCAAGAAGGAGGCAGAGCAGAATGACAGAAATGAATGGACAAGAGCCATGAGAAAACTGTTTTGTACAATATAGTTCAACAAACTATTAAATGTAAAATTTGCATGTGAAAACTGATTTAAAAAATTTATTTCTCCTCAGTATGATGTCTTTTGTCTTTTTAAATAATATACAGAATATTTTAAGAGGTAAATGTTGTATAAAACAGTGATATAATTAAAATATACTGAAGGAAATGAAGTATAAAGATTTTTTTCGGACAAATACTTGAAATACTGGGTAAAGCATTCCAATTAGCATAATTTATAAAACTTTCCTCAGATTATGAATAATAATCAGCGAAGCTAGGACAAATGCATATACACTTTTTTTTCAAATACTTTTTTTCTTTTTTTAATTTTTTAAAAATCTATTAATGACACTTTATTCACTTTGAATCCCCCCTGTGGATCCCTCCCTTCTCCCATCCCAATCCCTCCTTTCCTCCACCCTCTGCACACAGGCTCCTCCCCAAGTCCACTGATAGGAGAGGTCTTTTCCTTCCTTAAAATCCTAGTCAATTAGGTCTCATCAGGAGTGGCTGCAATGTCTTCTTCTGTGGCCTGGTAATGCTGCTTCCCCCTCAGGGGGAGGTAATTAAAGAGCAGGCCAATCAGTTCATGTCAGAGACAGTCTCTGTTCCTATTACCATGGAACCCACTTGGACACTAAACTGCCGTGGGCTACATCTGTGCAGGGGTCTTACATTATCTCCATACATGGTCCTTGGTTGGAGTATCAGCCTCAGGAAAGACCCCAGTGCTCAGACTTTTTGGTTCTGTTGCTCTCCTTGTGGAGATCTTGTCCTCTCCAGATCTTACTATTTCCCACTTCTTTCATAAGCTTCCCTGCACTTTGCCCAAAAGTTGGTCATAAGTCTTAGCATTAGCATGCTTTGATAGTCAGAGCCTTTCAGAGGTCCTCTGTGGCGGCTCCTAACTTTTTCCCTGTTTTCTCCTTTTTCTGATGTCCATCCTATTTGCCTTTATGGATGGGGATTGAGCATTTTAACCACAGTCGTCCCTCTTGATTAGTTTCTTTAAGTGTACAGATTTTAATATATTTATCCTATATTATATATCTATATGAGTGAGTATATATCATGTGTGTCTTTCTGCTTCTGGGATAGCTCACTCAGGATGATCTTTTCCAGTTCCCACCATTTACCTGTAAATTTCATGATTTCCTTGTTTTTTTATTGCTGAATAATATTTTATTGTGTAACTGTACCATAGTTTCTGTATCCATTCCTCAGTTGAGGGGCATCTGGGTTGTTTCCAGCTTCTGGCTATTACAAATAAAGCTGCTACAAACATAGTTGAGCAAATGTCCTTATTGTGTACTTGAGCCTCTTTTGGGCAAATGCCTAGAAGTAGTGTAGCTGGATCTTGAGGAAGCGCTATTCCTAGTTGTCTGAGAAAGTGCCAGATTGATTTCCAGAGTGGTTGTACAAGTTTATATTCCCACCAGCAGTGGAGGAGGGTTCCCTTTTCTCCACAACCTCTCTAGCATGTGTTATCACTTGAGGTTTTGATCCTGGCCATTCTGATGGGTGTAAGATGAAGTTTCAGGGTCTTTTTGATTTGTATTTCCCTGAGACTAATGACATTGAGCATTTCTTTATGTTTTTCTCTGCCATTCGATATTCCTCTGCAGAGAATTCTCTGTTTAGCTCTGTTCCCCATTTTTTAATTGGCTTACTTGATTTGTTGCTTTTCAAGTTCTTTAGTTCTTTATATATACTGGAGATTAGCCCTCTCTCAGATATAGGGTTGCTGAAGATCCTTTCCTAGTCTGTAGGCTGTTGTTTTCTTCTGACAACAGTGTCCTTTGCTTTACAGAAGCTTTTCAGTTTCATGAGGTCCCATTTATTGATTGTTGCTCTTAGAGCCTGTGCTGTTGGTGTTCTGTTCAGGAAATTTTCTTCTGTGCCAATGAGTTCAAGGTTCTTCCCCAGTTTTTTTCTTCTAACCGATTTAATGTGTTTTGTTTTATGTTGAGGTCTTTGATTCACTTGGACTTTAGTTTTGTGCAGGGTGATAAATATCAATCTATTTGCATTTTTCTACGTGTAGACATCCAGTTAGACCAGCACCATTTGTTGAAGATGCTATCTTTTTTTCCATTGAATGGTTTTGGAATCTTGGTCAAATATCAGGTGTCCATAATTCTGTGGGTTTACTTCTGGGTCTTCTATTAGATTCCATTGATCCACATTCTGTTTCTATGCCAGTACTGTGCAGTTTTTATTACTGTTGCTCTATAGTACGGCTTGAGATCAGGAATGGAGATACCTCAAGAAGATCTTATATTGAAGAGGATTGTTTTAGCAATTCTTTTTTTCTTGTTATTCCATATGAAGTTGAGAAATTTTCTTTCAAGGTTTGTAAAGTATTTGTGTTGGTAATTTGATGGGAATTGCAATGAATCTGTAGATTGCTTTGGTAAGATGGCCATTTTTACTATGTTAATCCTGCCAAACCATGAGCATGGGACATCTTTCCATCTTCTGATATCTTCTTCTAATTCTTTCTTCAGAGACTTAAATTTTTTTTCATACAAGACTTTGAATTGCTTGGTTAGGGTCACACCAGGGTACTTTCTCAGCCCCTTTGTCTTTTGTATACAGAAGTGCTACTGATATTTTTGAGTTAATTTTGTATCCAACCACTTTGCTGAAGTTGTTTATCAGCTGTAGGAGTTCCCTGGTAGAATTTTGGGATCACTAAGGTATACTATCATATCATCTGCAAATAGTGGTACTTGGACTTCTTCCTTTCTGATTTGTATTGCCTTGACTCCTTCAACTGACTTATTGCTCTAGCAAGGAGTTCCAGAACTATGTCGAGGAGATATGGAGAGAGTGGGCAGCCTTGCCTTGTCCCTGATTTCAGTGGGATTGCTTTACGTTTCTCTCCCTTTAGTTTGATGTTGGCTATAGGCTTGCTCTATACTACCTTCACTATGTTTAGGTACATGCCTTGTATCCCTAATCTCTCCAAGGCATATAAACTTTTATAACAATTTATTTTAGTCGGTAACTTAAAGACATGGAACTTTTATCTCAAGTATTATCCCAAAATATTACCATAAAACAAAATATCAATGATATTTAATTGCTTGAAAACTGAAAAAAAAGCACAAACTCTCTAAATTTCCATTGGCTTTATGTTCATATCAGTCCATATGAATAAATTAACAAGTAAAAACAATCTGAAAGTTGTAAATTATATATAGAACACACAAATATTTATTTCATTGTTTTAGTAATTATCTAAATTGTAAGTGAGGACTAACTACAAAGTTTTACTTGTTTACTTCAATGAGAGAAGATAATTTATCATCCATTCATTCATTCTATTCTCAAATATTTAATACTTAACTAACTTAAAAATTATTTTTTTATCAGTTGTTGATGTGAAATATATGAAATTCAGTCTTAGATATTAAAAATCACACCTGGTATGAAATATTAAAAAATATGTGTACTGCACATTGCAATTTGAGTGAAGGGTTTAGAATGTAGAAGAATATGATTATTTTTTTATTCTTTTTCATTTTCATTATTATTTTTATTAATTCATGTTGTATCTAGTCCCAGCCTCCTCCCTCATCTCCTCCCAGTCCCACACTTCTTCCATTTTCCTTCCCTTTCCCTCTTTCCTAGTCCATTGATAAGGGAAGTCCTGTTGTTTCTGGATCCTTTTATATTCCCATTCTTCCATAAGACTCCCTACACTCTCCCCAAAGTTTGGCTGTGAATCTCTGTATCAACTTCAATCCCCTGTTGGTTGGGGTCTTTTAGAGGACATCTGCAGTAGGCTCCAGTCTTGTTTCCTCTCTTCTACCACTTCAGGTGTCTATCCTGTTATCCTTTGTGAATGAGAATTAAGCAACTTCCTTAGGGTACTCCTTGTCATTTAGCTTCGATAGGTCTGTAGATTTTAGTATGTCTACTCTACATACAATGGCTAATATCCACTTATTAGTGAGTATACACCATGCATGTCTCTCTGCTCACTCAGGATGATCTTTTCTAATTCCATCAATTTGCCTGCAAATTTCATGCTTTCCTTGTTTTTAATTGCTGAGTAGCTTTCCATTGTGTAAATGTGCCACAATTTCTGTATCTATTCTTAGTTTGAGGGACATCTAAATTGTTTCCAGATTTTGGCTATTATTAATAACTCTGCTATGAACAAAAACAACAGTTGGTTCTTTGGGAAAAATCAACAGGATAGACAAACCCTTAGCCATACTAAGTAAAGAGCTTGGGACACTGTCCCAATCAACAAATTCAGAAAAGAAAGGGGTAAACATAAGGACAGACACTGAGGAAATCCAAAGATTCATTCAATCCTACTTCAAAAGAATCATTAAGCCCTACTTCATACGCAACAAAATTATATATATATATATATATATATATATATATATATATAAAAATGGAATAGACAATATTCTTGATAGATTACATTTACCAAAGCTGAAAAAAGATCAGGTAAATAAATCAAACAGTTCCTCATCTCCTAAGAAAATAGAAGCTGCCATCAAAAGTCTCTCTTCCTGTGGAGTAACAGAATGAATACTGTGTATGTTTCCTTATAAAGAACAAATTCGACCTGACTTTCATTCACACACACAAACGCTAAATGAATATAGTCATACTCATACACGTGTAAGGCAACATTAAATATTTTTAATGGATTATAAAAAATAAAAGGTCAGGAAGTACAGCTATTGGAGAAGATCCAGGGTAGATTGCTATGGGAAAAGGAGAGATGGCCGTATGACCCTATTTTATTTGCATTAACTTAAGAAAATTTGGAAAACATAGAAGGGAGAAGTCCCCACACAATAGCGTTGGTTAAAATCCTATTTTAACCACCAAATAGATGAATAAATAAATAATCAATAAAATGATAAAAAGGCCATTTTAACAGGAAGTACACATTGCTGAGCATCATCACTGATTTCTCCTTTTACACATTCCCTTATTTGTTTTATAATGATAGTTTTTGTTCTATAGGAGATATCCAGATAAGTTGTAAACTCATTTTTGATTAGCAAAAAAATCTATATATCTTAATATTAAAAAGTAGCCTAATGTCCACTGATAGGGGAGGTCCTTCTTCCCTTCCATCTGAGCCTTTCATCAGTACTGGCTGCACTGTCTTCCTCTGTGTCCTGGTAAGGATGTTCTCCCTCAGGGGAAGGTGATCAAAGAGCCAGCCCCTGCTCTCATTTCAGAGACAGTCCCAGTTCCTCTTACTAGGGAACCCACAGATTTTAGTATGTTTATCCTATCTTATAGGTTTAGTATACACTTATAAGTGAGTATATACCGTGTGTGTCTTTCTGTTTCCGGGATACCTCAGTCAGGATGTTCTTTTCTAGATCCTACCATTGGCCTGCAAATTTCATTATTTTCTTGTTTTTAATTGCTGAGTAGTATTCCATTGTATAAATGTACAATAATTTCTGTATCCATTCCTTCGTTTAGGGACATCTGGGTTATTTTCAGGTTCTGGCTATTATGAATAAAGCTGTTACAAATATGATTGATCAAATGTCCTTGTTGTGTACTTGAGCATCTTTTGTATATATGCCTAGGAGTGGTATAGCTAGATCTTGAGGAAGCACTATTCCTAATTGTCTGAGAAAGCACAAGATTGATTTTCAAAGTTGTTATTCAAGTTCACATTCTCACCAGCAATAGAGGAGGGTTCTCCTTTCTCCACAATCTCTCCAGCATGTGTTGTCACTTGAGTTTTTGATCTTAACCATTTTGATGGGTGTAAGGTGAAACCTCAGGGTCATTTTGATTTGCATTTGCTGATGACTAAGGACATTGAGTATCTCTTTAAGTGTTTCTCTGGCATTCTATATTCCTTTACAGAGAATTCTCTGTTTAGCTCAGATAGGATAAACATACTAATATCTGTACGCCTAAAGAAGCTAAACAAGAAGGAGGACTCAGGGTAAGATGATCAATCCTCACTTAGTAAAACAAATGGGATGGACATTGGAAGTAGGAGAAAACAAGAAACAGGACAGGATCCTACCATAGAAGGCCTCTGAAAAACTCTCCCTAGCAGTGTATCAAAACAGATGCTGAGACTTATAACCAAACTTGGGCAGAGTTTAGGAAATCATATGAAAGAAGGGGGAGTTAGTAAGACCTGGAGAGGACAGGAGCTCCACAAGGACAAAATATATCTGGGCACAGGGGTCTTTTCTGAGACTGATTCTCCAACCAAGGACCAGGCATGGTATAACCTAGAACCCCTGCTAGGCCATAGCCCATGGCAGCTCAGTGTCTAAGTTGGTTTCCTAGTAAGGGCAACAGGGACTATCTCTGACATGACCTTAGTGGTTGGCTCTTTGTCCTCCCCACCTTCCATGGGAGGAGCAGCCTATATAGGGTACAGAGGAGGACATTGGAGCCAGTCCTGAATAGACCTGATAAGCTAAGATCAGATGCAAGGGGAGGAGGACCTCCTCAATTAGTGGACTTAAAGAGGGTCAGGAAGAAGATGAGGGAGGGAGAGTGGGATTGGGAAGGAATGAGGGAAGGTGCTACAGCTGGGATACAAAGTTAATAAACTAATTCATATAAAAATTTAAAATAAAAGAGTTACACAGACACAAAGTAGCTTTATATGAAGCTCTTCTACTAGATCTTGGAGTTGAAATAATCTTGCTTTCTCTTCCAAGTTTATGAAACAATAGAGATTATATTATCAGAACCAAACTTCCTTCACTTCTAGCCCACGTATGATTGTGATTCTTTTTTCCCCCCAATATTAGATATTTATTGAATTTTCTGACAACTTCGGTTGGTTAATTTCTGTCAACTTACACAAACTAGAGACACCTGGCAAGAAGACAACCTCAATGGCTGAATTCCTTTCATTTTATTAATCTCTGAGCCAGTCTTGGGTTCATTTTCCTGACTGTTGACTATTCTGAGGGTCCTGCGCTAGCTAGGTTATGCCACGCCTAGGAAAGTAGTTTTTTGTTCTATAAAAAGGCAGGCTGGACAAGTCATGGGGAACAAGACATTAAGCAACATTCCTCCAATATTACAGCCTCTCCTTCTATTTCATTTCCCTCCTTGAATTACCCCAATGACAGACTGTAATCTGGAAAGAGAGTTTCTTTTGGTTGTGTTGTTTATCATTGCCATAAGAAATAAACCAGAACACCTCTCTCATTCTTCTGTAACTAGTTTTCAGATACCCTAGCAATGAATCCTTGAATAGTCAACTGTAAAATAGGTGTACCTATTAAAACGGAAAGCAAAAGCAAAACATGGAAATTGAAATAAGACTCTGAAACCCTTCATATACTTCCTCATTCCTGTAGACTTATAATTTCATTACTTATTACCTTATTAGTTCTTATAATAATTATTAAAACAGTGAAATCAAAGCGCAATGATGCATTGAAAGACATTTCTTTTTTTCTTTATTATTATTATTACTTAATTCAATTTATTCACTTTGTATCCCAGCTGCAGCCCCCTTCCTCATCTCCTCCCATTACCGCCTTCCCTCCCTCCTTCCCCACTTTGCCTCTTTCCTAGACATCTGATAGGGGTGGTCCATCTGACCCTAGCCTATCAGTCTCATCAGGACTTGACAGTGGGGAGGTGATCAAAGTTCAGGCAATTGATTTTATGCCTGTGTCTGGCCCTACTCCCCTTAGTAGGATATCCCATGGAGGCTGGGATGTCCATGCTCTACATCCGAGCAGGGGCTTATGTCCGTTCCATTAATGGTCCTTGGTTGTATTGAAATAATTACAAAGTAACAGATGAAACATTTCATGAAATTCAGACTCTTGGAGAAGTATATGCCACCATTATGGGTATATATAGCTAGACTAAACGTTTAGAAAAACAGCAGTTTTTTTTTAAACTGCAATAAATAATTATTTAGAATATCATATATATTTAAAATAATATGTTTTTTTCCTCTTTTATTGAGATAGTAAGAGAGATAGAATAAGACGGTAGATGAATATGAAGTTTAGGGAGATCTTGATAAATTGGGGGGAAGGAAAAGAATATGATGAAATATATTGTATGAAAAACAAAAAAGGTAATGAGGAAGGTAAAAATAAAAGATAAACATCTAAATATATGTTATCAGAAATTATAATATATTTACCATAAATAAAGGTGAATAACATATTAAAAGTATATTTACATATATATTTGGGAAAATGAACAAACACAAGAAAATTATAATTGAATTTATAAGATGATAAAATATTCAGAAACTTGGAATTTGCAATGATCTTTTTGTATTAAAACTTGTAGAAAGTGTTATTAATGTAGAAAAGATTTCAAGACTTTTTTAAAAAGGAAAGATTGAAAGCTTTGTGATCACAAATTTAAGAAAATATCATATGTCAGAAAAAAGACTGATGTTATATTAAAAGTCATAGTAGCCACAGCAGCTCATGAGAAAGTAAAATACAACAATACTTCTGTAGACTGATATTAGTAATTTCCTTGACAGATAGATACATTGTTTGTTTGTAGTACCATATGGTTAGGTTTTTAAAGCTGTCTGCTCTCATTGTGAATAATATTTCAAGGATAAATTTACTAGTTAACTGACTTTGATACTGTTCTCTGGAATGATCCTTAGGTCTCCTGGAGATTAAGTACATCAATACCTGGCCTGGCTGGTAGAAAGGATGGTGTGAAATTTATGTGTTTGAAGCTGATTTTTAAGATGTATTTTATTTTTAATATTATGTATGTGTATCTATGTGTATGTGAGGACAGGTCCCCATAGATCCCATAGAGAGTGTCTGGAACACTGGAGCTGAAGTTTCAGTTTCGGGCAGCTGTAAGCCATTCAATGCTGGGGTAGGATACTGAACTACTACCTCTGCAAAATTAGAAAATGTTCTTTTTTTTTAATTTATTCACTTTGTATCCCAGTTATAACTCCTCCCTCATCCCCTCCCAATCTCGCCCTCTCTCCCTTGTCCTCTTGCAGTCCTGCCCCTCCTCCCCCAGTCCATTAATAGGGGTGGACCTCCTCCCCTTCCATCTGATCCTAGCCTATCATCAGTCCTCATCAGGAGTGGTTGCATTGTCTTTCTCTGTGGCCTGGTAAGGCTGGACCCCCCTCAGGGGGAGGTGATCAAAGAGCCAGTCACTGGGTTCCTGTCAGAGACTGTCCCTGTTCCCATTACTAGGGAACCCACTTGGAGACTGAGCTGCCACAGCCTACATCTGCGCAAGGGTTATAGGTTATCTCCATGCATGGTCCTTGGTTGGAGTATCAGTCTCAGAAAAGACCCCGGGGCCTTCAATAGCTCAGTTGGTAAAGCTGAGTTGTGTAGAAAATGTTCTTAAGTGCTGAGAAATATCTGCAACAACTGTTTTTCAATAAACCAAAAAATATCTAAATATTAATTTTTATTGCAACATATTTTTTTTTTAATCAGCATGTTGTAACACAAGATAGAAACACCAAGAATGTCTTCTCTTGGGGAGGGGCTTGAGTACGTAGTTCACTTCATACCTGTCTAGGATTTGAGATCCATTGGACAGAATGCCAGTGACAATAATCTATTAACAAATCATAATCTTTTGTGTGTATCTTTTCCATTAATACTGGCTGTTTGATTTGATTGACATCTAACTGAAGCACAAGAAAGTTTCTTTCCTTTCCATTGCATATCAGAAATTAGAGTCTAAAAAAAGAAAAATAAGCAGACATTTGGCTTTCTTCAGTAATCACATTGCAAAATGTGATATTTCTTTTTCACAGTTTTCTTTAATATATCACACAGTATTCAAATATGTACTTTTTGTTAAAAAGGGTATCTATATACATAAACTTACATATAGAGAAAAATAAAACAATCTCTGTATTACTGCTTGGCCAATACAAGTTCATTTCTTATTTTACCAAATTATATTCACTTGGTTTTATGATAATCTTTTAGAAAGAGAAAGAAATCTTGGAATATTTCTTAGTATCATAGATCTGCTTATTAAAGTATGTATGCCTAAAATTTCCTCAAATTCATTGTAAGTCTTACTTTGGAGGTCAAAGGTGATATTTAATTTGATTCATAGAAATAGTATGATAAGTTCAGTGTAACTGATAATTTTTACTTCATATGTAAATTCTGTTTTAAAATTATTCATTATATATTCACTCAGTATTTAGAATCATTGTGTTCAGAAAAATAATTTAGTATAATTTGCACAAAAATCATTTTGTTTCACAGTAAAACTTCTTTTAATTTTTTATTTCTTTTTAGAATTGAGCACAGCAATCATAAGAACTAAAGAAAAGAAATAAAAATAACCTGTGGATATCCTTCTCCTGTGACATTTACTCTGGATGGGACATTGAAACATCTCACAGAGGTGGATAACTGTAAGTATTTTCTAATGAGTTAAGATTGCTTATTTTTTTAATCACTTGATAATATTAAATGTAAAATTCTTCAACAAAATTGAAGAATAAAATGTGTTTGTTAGTTGCAGAATTCTATAAACTCTTGAAATGAAAGGTGATAAGAGAACAGTAATATGTAGATTGAAAGACATTCTGATAATAAACTCACTTAATTTTAGGAAAAGTATTAACCTAAACAAAATAAAGGACAAATTGTCAAATGTTTTCTGTCAAAGTGATCTTTGACAGAAACTGTTTAGGTTACTTGACTGTTTCTGCTGAGAAATTAAAATCATTATGAAACAGAAACGGGCTTTCCCTGACTAAGAAATTCAGTAGGTGTTAGAGTATAAAAGATTAGCTAGAATAAAAGGTGTTTAAAATTTGTGATACTTTTCATCTATGAGAGTGCCAGTGACTGCAGTTCAGTTAATGGAAGTACCATTCTGTGCTTAATTGGGTTAGCCTGTGTTTTTCCCTCACAACCTCTGTTATTTACGGACACGAAACCTTTCCACACTTACAGAAAAAAGAAATTGTAAACTGGCCTACAGGCTTGATTTGAACTATAAACAAAGAGTAAATGGATTGCCCACTTAACATCCCAAATCACATTAATGTAATTTAGTTTTAAGTGATCTTATGATTGGTAAAAATGTTGAATTTGAGAGCTGCTTTGTGTTTGACTGTGATCTGGTCTATCCTGGGTCAGAATGTCTTTGATCCTGTGAATTTCAGATGAAAGCATGACCTTAGGCAGCAACACAGAGAGAGTGGATTTAATACTGAAGATTCCAGGTAACAATGGATTCATCAGGCTTTGAATCCATACATATACAACTTGGCTGATACTTAATTCCAGATCATTTGCAATATATCTGATTGACATGGCTTCAGCTTAGCTGATGGCTGCAGATTTGAATGTCAAACAAATATATACTTAGATATAATATGCATTAGGTTTTACTTCTTATATTAGTCCGAAAGATCACAGAGTGAAAGTGAGAATTCTTCAGAGAAATGAGAGGGAGGCATGAGAAGTATGAAAATACGATATTAATGTAAGGAAATTTTCAACAATAACAAATTATAAGTGCTTGACATAAAGCCTGTCTTTTCAGAAGTAGAGCACTTGCTTTTGAAATTCATTTAGAATAAAGCATTTGAAATTCTGTATTTATCGCTTTATATTTATAGGAACTCTATGTATTACACAGTGCTACTTAGGTCTGTAGTTTCAAAATGTACGAATCACATATATAGTAATATTTTACCTATATTCAAGACCTGGATGTTATATCTACCTTATTGTTTAAATGGACAAATAAAATTAGACTATCTTTTCTGTTTTCTTAAATTTTTTATCTATCCATATTATAGAAAAATATGTACTCAGAGACTCTCTGAAGAAAGAGATTGATTTAAACACAATTTAATACTCAAAACAAAACATATTATATAGGAAAACTGGCTCAACTTTGAAAAATATTTATTGACAGGTTTTAATTTTTTATTTAATTATATGTTTATTTATTACAATTCATTCAGTTTGTATCCCTGCTGAAGCCTCCTTCCTTCTCTCCTCCCAGTCACACCCACCTTCCCTCTTCAACTCCTATGCCTTTTACCTAATCTTCTGATAGGGGAGGTCCTCCTCCCCTTCCCTCTGACCCTAGCCTATCAGGTCTCACCAGGAGTGGTTGCATCATCTTCCTTTGTGGTCTGGCAAGGCTGCACCCCACAGGGGGAGGTGATCAAAGAGCCAGCCACTGAGTTCATGTCAGAGACAGCCCTTGTACCTCTTACTAGGGTTTTCTTAATATTATTTGTTAAATTTGGTCTCATATTTTCTCTATGTCATCTATATCTTGGAAAGCTTCACTCAAAAATTCTCTAAGACAAAATGCTAAACCACGTTGTTCACATACTCTTTACAAGTAATGGATGATACACATAATTCTTGTCATTGGTCTTTTGTCCAATATAAATTCACTTAGAACCATGATGAAGTTGGTATTAGAAATTTCTATAAAAGAGGAGCAGCCTTGCTAGGCCACAGAGGTGGACATTGCAGACTGTCCTGAAGAAACCTGATAAGCTAGGGTCAGATGGAAGGGGAGGAGACCTCCCCTATCTGTGAACTTGTAAAGGAACAGGGAGGAGATGAGGGAGGGAGGGTGGGATTGGGAGGTAATGAGGGAGCTGGCTACAGCTGGGATACAAAGTTAATAAACTGTAAATAACATTTTAAAAATAAAATAAAATAAATGAAAAGTATGTATATGTTTTCTCTTGGGTTATTGTGGCTTTCTTCTACTAGCCTGGAACTCACTATTTAGACCAGGCAGATGTCCAGCTACCTCATCTTCCCAAGCATTGGGATTGAGGTATATACCACCATGTCTGATTAGATTTCTTTTTTCAAAATAAAATCATGTATCTTTTTCCTGTAACAAGCGGTTTTCTTATACCATACACCTTTCCATACTCACAGTTTGATGGTTGTGATGTTAGTATGTTTTATTGTTTTTTATTCTAAGAAATAATATAATATTCTAATTATTAATCATGGAATAAAGCAAAGACAAAATTATAACAGAGATGAGAAAAATCCTTTTTCAATATATTTTTTAACTTGTCTTCTATCATCTATATAGTCTTTCATTTTTCAGAGGGCGACCTGAACTCGAGTGCTTAGTGGCCAGGTGCCCCAGTACTTGACTAAGATCTTTACAAAAAATAAAAATGAGTCAAGACGTTATTATCTTCTGTGATACAAAACGCAAAAGACTCAACTGGAGAAAGGGATTCCCCCGGTTTCATTTGCTCCAACGAAACAGTAATGGCTGAATCCAAAATGACTCCCCATAAATGTCACTACCTCAATGCCAAGGAAATCCTGAACCAGACTGGTAACATACAGAGCAAAAAGCTTATGTGATGGAAGGGGAACCTAGCATGTCATGAAACTTGCTGGCCTAGAGAAAAGAATGGTCTCCGTAATTCCCTGCTCAGCTGGTAAAGAGATGTTAGTGCAGGTGTCTAAAGGTCTACGAAAAATTCCCACATGGATTGACAGAGTAAAGGCAGACAAGTATGTTCTTAGCCATCACAGAATTTTGGTTCTTGATGAGAGCTTCCTTCAGAGGCTAGTATGCATTCAGTTTGTACTTTGAAGTCTCCCAGGGAGTCAGTATAACCAGTCCTAAAAATTATACCTTGAGTTCTGGGGAGCACAGACACATGACAGAGCTCTTTCTTTGAATGTGTTGCAGCCTAATTTGTACCCTCAGCTCCTTCTTTCTTTGGAAAAATAATCACACATAGGCTTTAATATAGAGCCAGGCCACGTAGTGATTATCATTTTACATGTGTGTTTACTCTTATTTTTAGGGAGTGTGTCCACGCAATATTTGTCGTTTCTTTAAAACACTGTCATATAAACAGCCATATTATGGTTACAACACTGCGCATGAACCCTTGCTTTGTTTAGTGTTCAATTATATTAAAAGCATTCTCCATCTGCAAAGGGCTTACTGTTTGTTGAGTACTCCAAAGTAAAGAGCTTCTGTAAACATTAAGGTAGCAACAATATTAGTACATTGCACATGACTTATAAGCAAAAATTGTTCAGACTGATTTACTTGGTCACAGCTCCTCCACAGCTCATATACTAGGTATGGTTTCCATTCTCCTTGTGAGAATAGTTACTGGGTGAGGCTAAGAGGGGTCAAGCCAGCCATTTTCTGGTAAATGCTACAAAGCAGAATCAAGAGGTCATGCACTTAACCACTGGCTGCACTTTACTTCTATTTCAAAATACCAGATGGCATAGAGACATGCATAAAATATTAGGAGCAAACTGGGAAGAAGTATTAGGTTTATGGGACAAGAAGTCATGAAAGTGGGGTCTAAAGTGAGTTCACCTGGATGTGGTATGCAGGTTAGAGGCTCAAACAACAAGGTCAGAGAGGTTTAAGAAATCATATGAGGGAAGTCAAGAGGGTTCAGGATTTCAGGAGAAAAAAACACACACGCACACAGTATAAAAGCTGAGCTTGCTAAAATGAACCAGTGAGAAAACAATTCAGAAAAATGAAAGGAAGTATGTACAATTATTTCATGCTGAGTATCAACTAAGTAGATGCAGAGAGAGAAAATGGAAGGTTTTGTGTGCGCATGTGGCAGGGGGAGAGGGAGGGAAAGAAAGGGGAGAGGGAGGGAAAGAAAGGGGAGAGGGAGGGAAAGAAAGGGGAGAGGGAGGGAAAGAAAGGGGAGCAGGGAGGAAAGATCCCCATTTTGATTTAATGTTTGAACCCTAATCTTGATGTAAAAAATGTAGATGCAGGAACAAGTTTGTTAAGAAGCTGTAGTGCATGTGCCACAGAAATATGGGCATGTTATATTGCCAAATATAGTGAGATTTTTACACAGTCAATAATGCATCAGTAACTGTAAGGGAAATCAGTAACTGGGGAATACGGACTTTCAATTGGAAAAATGAAAAGGTAGCACCAAGAAAACAGAAACAGAAGAGTCAGTAAGTTTCAGGACAGTTTAACCAGAAATAGATGATTATCATCCCATTAGAAGAGACCAGCTTAAAAATTAAAATCTTAACTTTTCCTTGGAGTTGATGGTTTGATGGTGACAGCTTTGTTCCCCCTGAAAAGGTCTAATTAGTACAGGCAGACTTATGGAAGATGACGCTAAAATAAAAAGTAAAAGCACACTAATAAACTGAAGCAAGTTCAGTGAGTAGAGAAGGCTTCGCCTACAGCATAAAGGATGATGGAAAAAAGCATTTCTATTTGTTAACTTCTGTGAGTTATAATTTTTGGTTGCTTGTTTAATGGATGAGATATAAAGATTACCAGGAAAATAGAGTTTGAGGAAACATGGACACTAACTCAAAGTTTTCTTAAGTTTCAAAGGTTGAGTTGAAGTTGACATTGGCAGTGCTAAAAGATAGCTACATAATTTGGCAAAGTAAGTTTTTCACAGCTACAGCTTCTCTTTCCCTGAAATGTTAATAAAGCACATATTAATCTAAATGTGTTTTTAGAAATACTAGGTAATTTAATGTTTGTAAAATACTTTGTATATTATTATTATACTTCTCGTTACTATTACTTGGAGTCAGGTGAGTCTCATTAATGAAGAATATTAGAGATAATTCATCATCTAATACTGGAATATGTAGGAAATGTTGGATATGGCTTTAGGCAGGTCTGTGACCATGATAGGGGAGATGATACATTATTCTTCCCATGAGTTTCACAATTATCCCAAATTATGACCTAAAACAGAAAAATTATGAAAGTCAGGCCATTTTCATGAAGGGTAAAAATAGACAATGAGTTAATTCCAAAAACGTTGGAAATGATATCTATTTGACTGGAGAACTATAAACATATGGTAAATACAGAGATGCTCTGAATTTTTTGAGACAGACATTGTATAACGCAGCTAGTTCTTGTAAGTAATGTGGAACTCTAGTATGAAGCCAAAGCAAAATGCCACATGGAATCGTTTTTACCGCAAGAATAAACATCCTCATATTGCCCCTTGAATGAAGAGAAACTCCCTAAGTCAGATTAAATACAAAGAGTTGTGAAACTATCCTAACCCATTCTTGAGCTGACTCAAATACAGGAAAATGTGATTGTTATTTGTTTAATTATTTATTCTTGTAAAACTTCAGCTTGCATAAATAACGCACATTGATCGTGACTACTCACAATGCCCTTCCTCCAAGTCCTCTGAACTTAACACATATTCTTCCCAAACTCAGGTGCTCTTTTCTAATGCATTGCCTCCAATTAGTGTTGTCCACAAAATGCTAATAACTATGAAGTTTAAAAAGGAGATCATAACTCACACTGGGTTTAATGGTTAGCAAAATGACATGCCCACTCTGAAATTTTCTATTGAAAATGAGTATATATATGTAATAAATCTGCAAGTGTACAAAGAAAGAAGTTACACTAAATACAACAAATGATCACTCAAGGAATTTCTTTGTGTTATGAAATCAATTCAATTAGAGTACTGATTTTAAAATTTTTAACGAAATAAAATCATATTACTTTTCTGTGCCTATCAGCCTTGTCTTAGTTGTTTTCTCACAATTTTGGATATAACTAAAAGAAATTTACAGACAGCTTGAAAGGCCCTAATCAAACAAGGAAGTGAAAGTCTAGTGTTAAAAGGAAGAGAACTAATTTCCTTATGTGTATTTAATAAATGGACGTTTTCCCACAGGGTAAGGATGTCTATACTGCATATATATTTAAGTTTCTATAAGCAATCCCATCACTTGTTTTTAAATGAAAATCATCCTGTGCTTACTTTTATTTAAGCAGTACCACTCTTTTTTGATGATTCCGTGTTAAATTAGCCATTTCCTGTTCCTTTAGAAACTGAAAAGTGCAATTAATTTCAGATGTATTGAATGAAAGCTACACTTAAGGGAGGGTGACATTGAGGGTAAGGATGTCAGTTCCTAAAGTTTGTCCTATTTCTGTTCATGTTATTCATGCTAAATCGTGAGCTCATTTGTAAATTGACGTCAGTTATTCCTATAATTATATACAGTGTTCATTCTAACATGATTTTTTACCTGCATTCAAAAGCCTTCTTTTTTCAAAATTTAGCAGTATAAGAACAATTTATACTGCTTTGTAACTCTTATTTTAAGAATGACCAGTTTCTTTGGAGAAATGTTTCTCAAACATGAGTAGGATGTGTTTGATCACCTGCAATGGTAGTTTTCAAGGGAATAAAGAAAAAAAAAATATGGTTAGTGACACCTTTTTCCTTCTAGCCTTCTAGAAGGGTCCTACATTTAAATCAAAAGAAGGAGATTGTTTTCCTAATTTACAAGCTTTTTGTCTAGCACAGAATCACATGTGGCTTTTTCTCTTTCTGAATGATGTAGTTTCACAGAGACATTCTATATTTTGACTTGCTTTATTTTATTTTGGTTAAGATTTTGTTTGTTTGGTTTTTTTGCTTCCTTTTTTTTTCCTGGACTTCAAAGCTCTTAATATATTCCTCCAAATCAGGGTAAAAATGAATAAACATTAGTGAGATAGCCTTCTCTAATTTCAAGGAAGAATTATCAGTGTGATAATAGAAAGTAAAATGTCCAATATGAAGTCTTTTGGGGGAGGGGCATAAAAGTGATTGATTTGCATTTGCCACTTTTTAGTGTGAGCACGCTTTTCCCACAGAGCTTCCACAACCCCCATCAACCACAGTGGGACTCATGCTATCTCAAATCCTGATCATTTCTTTTCTCAAAGAAGCATGATCTGAACACATGAGTCACTGTTAAGTATAAGTGTAGCGTGGAGAAAAATGAAAATACATTAGGAGTGGTTTTGCCAATTTGTATAATTTTTCAGTTAAGCAGTCATAAATCAAGGAATATTGTATTTTTTGAGGCTCATTAAAGAGACATTATACATCAGAATAGTGAAGTCGTCAGCATAATGAAATGATGAATGCCTGTGACTATCTGTATGTAAATGATGTGAGACAGATTCAGGGTGTTACAAAGGAGAATAACAATCTCTCTGACAGTTCCCTGTAGGTGCAGTTGCTGGATGCTAGTGACAGATGTTAAGTGCAAACCTCTTCAGTGGCATGCACTTATTAGCACTCAGTGGAAACTTGCAATATAAAATAAGACGAACAGCATACAAAATCATTATAGAAAGTGTCGTTCTACCGGCTGTATTATTTCATTTCAGATTCCTTCTTATTTCCAAATATCATATTCTAAATTAAATGAAACATGATAGTGATAAGTTGTTATTCTGAAACTATTAGTGTTATTAAATGTGTGTATAGTGTAGAAATGTAAGTTTTCATTAATATATGGAGAATTTTCAAATAGGTAGCATAAGACCAACCTTAGTCCATATATATATATATATATATGTATATATATATACATATAACTAAAATCCTATATATATATATAATCCTATATATAGGATTATATATATAGGATTATATATTTATAATATATATAAAATATATTATATATATATATATATTCCTACCAAGGGAGCATTTCTCTGCAACTTATTTTTAAAAGATAGATTCTTTACTCTAGTTATATTTCTAATACTTTGATTGGGTGTCGTTTGTGATTTCTCTCTTGATCTTCATACTTCTTAAAATACCTCCCCTATCAGTGGACTGGGGGAGGGGTATGGGTGGTGAAGAAAGAGGGAGGGTGGGATTGCAAGGAGTAGGAGGAGGGGGCTACAGTTGGGATCCAAAATGAATAAACTGTAGTAAAAACTAATTAATTAAAAAATAAAATGAATGGGGGGAGGTCCCCCCTATCAGTGGACTTGGAAAGGGACACAGTAGTGATGAGGGAGGGAGGGACTGGGAGGGAATGAGGGTTCAGGGCACGGCTGGGATACAGAATTAATAAAATGTAACTGATAATAAATAAAATAAAATAAAAAAGAAAGAAAGAAAAACCTAAAAAAAAAATTAAAAAAAAAAATACCTTTGGTCAATTTTGTTGATTTACCAAGAACTTAAATACTAACTTTAAATGTCACATTTTATTTTACAAATATAGGTAGATAAAAGGTCTAGTAATTTTCCACAAGTCACATAGAGTTTTATGTTTCAGAACACAAACAGATTATTGAAGTTATTGAAGAAAGAGATCAGGGATAGAAACAGAAAGAAAGGAAGAGAGGTGTTTTCGAATCCAGCACACAGCTATGATACTACCGTCATTTTGACCAAGTTTCCCAAACTTGATTTTATTACCAAATCCATGTGGTTTGGCATGTGAGTGTGTGTGTGTGTGTGTGTGTGTGTGTGTGTGTGTGTGTGTTTTGTGTGTGATGTAACAGGCTTATGATATTATACTCCAATCTAATCTCTAACAAACAATACTGTTATAACTTCATTAATAAATGCTTCGTGTCACTAATGCATCAATGTGTGTGTTGCAGGTGTTTGCATATTTGGTGAGCGCACAAGCGTACATGAGGGGCTGGTGGCCAGAGGCGCACAGTGGGTCTCTTCCTCTATTGCTCTCCATCTTCTTGACACTGGGATACTCAGGAAACCGGAATCGTTCTCTCACTGTTAGTCCATTGAGGCTGCCCGTCTCTCTTAAGGGATCCTCTTTCCTGCCTCCCAGGTTCTAAGAGTTCAGGCGCGCAAAGACGTATCTGACCTTTTACAAGGGTGTTAGGTATCTGGATGTGGGCCTTCATGTTTGTGTGGTAATACCTTTCCCTGAGTGAGCCATCCCCCAACTCTAGCTTCCTCCTATTTTAATTGATGATAGCTAAGCCACAGAGAGAGTCAATTTACAGTACTTACCTTTTATCACTATTAGTTCAATGCTATATTATGATGCATATTCCTTAACCGAGCAATGTCTTCATAGGCACCTCAGAACAGAGAAAACAGTTTGTTAAAGATAAATTGCACAAATAACATAAATTGTTATATATTATGTACTTTGGGGTCGGAGGTAGGTTACTTTTAGCAGAGTTCCTGATCTGAATATTTTGACTTTTTTAACGTAGTTTTGAATTTCAGAATAAGATTCAAATTAATTTCTCCATAAAAATCTATTTTTTGCTATCTTGATGGATTCAGTAAGAGATAGTATTAAATATTGAGTAACTTCTTTCTTCATTCTTGATACAACTATTTTTCAGCAAAGGAAAGCTTTATTCAAAGAGACAGTTTATATTTTGATATGATGGAAATGTTTATAAGAATATAATGATCTAAAATTTTAACATAATATTAATATTAATTATTTTAACTTAATCTTTGAATATTTTACTGAGCATATTAATAAAATACCTCAATGTTTGAATATATTTTAAAAATACATATTTTAAGAAAAAGAATTGAAAGCACCTTTCCATAATTTAAATGACAATAATAATACATAAATTATCACATAAAGTATCAGAATTTTAAGTATTTCAAAACAATACTATATTATTTCACATGTATTTTCATATATTTATTGATTACTATTTATTCAGGTAATTTTGCATTCTCATGTTTACTCAGTTTTTAAGAAGATATATCCTATGATGTAATATTCTAATCATCAAATTAATACATAGACACATATTCAAGTGATATGCATAGCAAATAATATTATTTGATTCAATAACATTTTCTTAAGTATTTCTATGCCATCTTCTGTCATTGTACTATGTGTCATTCTGACTTCCCTACAAGAAAAGTAAAAGGAAGAAATTAAAAGTTTCATTTTACATATAGAACTATATATTTGTTATTGTACCTTAAAATATCACTGCTATCATAATTCAGTCTGTTCATTTAGCAATAAACATTTATAAATATATATTTTAGCTTTTTTATTATTTTTTATTTTTTATATTAATTACAGTTTATTTATTTTGTATTCCAGCCTCCTCTTTCATTCCCTCTCAATTCCACCCTCTCTCCCTCATTTCCTTCCTGCCCCTTTCTAAGTCCACTGTTAGGGGAGATCCTCCTCCCCTTTCATCTGACCCTAGCTTATCATGTCTCTTCAGGACTGACTGCAATGTCCTCCTCTGTGGCCTAGATGACTCAGTGGTTAAGAGTGCTCTTTGCTCTTCCAAATGGACTCAGGTTCAATTCCCAGCACCCACATGGCAGCTCACAACTGTCTGTAATGCCAATTCCAAAGGATCTGACACCTTCTCACTAAGGTACATAAAATAAAAATTAAATAAATTCTTAGGGGCTAGAGATATGGCTCAGTGGTTAAAAGTACCACCTGCTCTTTTAAAGGACCCTGGTTCAATTCCCAGCATCCACAGGACAGCTCACAACATTTATATTTTTACATTTAAAGAGTACTTTAAACATTTGGTTTAGTGATTGCCTTCTTAGTCTACAATTATTGTTTTTTCTTAGTATCACAAGGTTGTATCTATTTATCTAAACCTAAATGACAGTGATTGGGAAGAGGATATTTACTTTATTGGACAATATAGTGAAGGTCTTTTTATGTTAGAAATAGTTAAGAGGAAGATAAATATTCCACTGGGTCAGCTAAGTTCAGGACCTCATTTCTGCTATTAGTATGCAAGTGACTTCAAGAACATTGTTCAAAGCCAGACATCTTCTTTATTACATGATTTCTCATTTACTTATGTATTGCACACAAATATCACCAATATATCATTGGTTACCAACTGAACTAATGACTTGCTTTTATTTTCTTAATTATAAGATTCAGGATTATTTCTGAATATTACTTTTCTAGTTTATAAGATATAATCATTCAAAGGTTATATTAAATTTACATGATTACATTTTTATATATTGATGAACTTCCACTTTGCTAATCAGAAGCTCAGATATTTATAGATTGTACGTGAGTTAGTGAAGAAGCCTCAGATTATCACTCATAAAGCTACCAAGGTTATCTGGAGAGAGGTGAGGAACTTGCCTCTCAGGCCACTGACATTGCAAACTTTAAGAGTTGAGTAATCAAATGCTGTGTTAGCTAATTTGAGCTTGTTCTCTGAATCGCATCACAATAGCAGAAATAAGAATCGCCTATTTGTAAAGGTGAGGGATGGGAAATTGCATCTTGCTTGCCAAGCATATAAATCTCATGCTCAAAGTCACGCAGGTACTTAACTCTGAAACCATGACTACAAACAGGGCATCTGACTCATAATCCAGAGCTATTTGCTCTGCTCTACTAACAAAGTAGGAACATTCACTGTAGGTTTTTCTAGGTAAGTCCACTGAAAATTTCAAAAGACAGCATGAGGAAGAGATGTGCCAAGCGCAGCAATGCTTGAAGAGATTACAGCCCGAGTTGCACACACTGGGTCTTAGTTAGTGGCACGATTTACTTAAGGTTATTTCGAAGACTTGCCATGAGGTGCCATTTCCTTTATTCGTTATATTTTACTATATTTCATACTTTACGTATAAAATTCTTAGAATTTCTAACAGGATGATTTCTGTCATATAAAGCCAGATAAGGATGATTCTTTATTCTCATTATCGTGGAATCTTAGTATTCTCTTTCGTGCTCACCATGGAACCCTGGTCGTGGTACCTACAACTTCATTAAAATGAAAACATTTCCACTTCAGCATTTGATATTTACTAATCGGAATTTCGATATGAAATGTAAAACTTATTAGTTTCAAAAACAGAACAAAACAGTCTTATAAAGCACAGACACCACCAGATCTGCCTTACTGCCCACCCCCTATTTTTCTCTCTCTAAATTTATCTAGCTGATTAATACCACAGAGAGCTCAGCTTTGGTGAAATACACTTATTCAATTCCGCTGAAGATTATAGGTTTCAAATAATAAAATTGGATTTTATTGAGGATTGAAGTGTGTAAATAGAACATTTGATTGAATTTAATAAAATGGTATCCTGCTGTTGGAGGGAAGTCATTTCCTCTAGTTTTAAGTTGATTACAAAGACAAGACGCTATATGAACTATTTTGAATAGAATTTTTTTTGGTCTAGAGGAAAAGACTAAATTGAAACTGAAAAGAAAATAAGTAACACCGTCTAGTCTTTTTAACAAAACCACAGTTAATTTACAGCTATTTTAGAAAATCTGTAGAGAAAATTTTTGGCTTGTTTTGTGGCTATAAAACATATCACCACCGATTGAAACACAGGAAAAAATGGGAGGCCTGCTCATGAGTACTGTTTTCATATGTCTGTGAAGAGCTTCATATTAATAGTCATTCTAGGCTGTCGAGATGGCTCAAAGGTTAAGAGCACTGGCTGCTCTTCCAAAGGTCCTGAGTTCAATTCCCAGCAACCACATCGTGGCTCACAACCATCTATAATAAGATCTGGTGTCTTCTTCTGGCCTGCAGGTGTACATGCAAACAGAACACTGTATACATAATAGTCACTCTGAAACCTTGTATGCTATTTTTTTTTCATTTTTCTGCTGAAAATTGATTTGTCTCTTATATAATACACTCTGAGCACAGTTGCCCCTCTCTCTGCTTCTTCCATCTTCCCAGCACATGCCCCTTTCTACAGATTCAATCTCCATCTGTTTCCCTTCAGAAAGGAGCAGGCCTTCAAGAGACAACCACCAAACATGACAAAGGGAAATACCCTAAGACAAGGCAAAGGTCACACCAAATCTGGATAAGACAAACAAATAGGAGAATAAGAATCTCAGGAGCAGGAAACAGAGTAAGAGATGCACCTGCTCCACTTGTTAGGCATCTCACAAAAACACGAAGCCCCAACATCAGAACATACATGCAGAGGACCTGGTGCAGACCCAGACAGGCACCGGGCTTGACCCTTCGGTGTCTGTGTTCCCATATGAGCTGTTCTTAGTTGATTCAGTAGACCATGTTTTCCAAGTGTCCTTTATCTCGTCTGCTTCCTATAATCTTGTTTTCCTCAATGATCCTGGAACCCTACAACTATATTTTAAATCAAAGACAAGGAAATCATAAAATAGATAGAGCAATACATGATATCTCATGTTTTGTAAATGCTTTTATTTCCTTTAACCAATTTCCATTGCTCATAAAAAGAAGGGAACATTTTCTTTCTTTCCTTTTTCAAAAAGTAATATGAACTTAAATATGAAATACAACCTTAAATAATACAAATTATTAATGCATGTCAGAGCAATCATACTTTTTATAAGAAAAATATTTTGACTGATCATATTTTCTTAGTGTGCATTGTTATTGCTATGATGAAACACCATGACGAAAGCAAGTTATGGAAGAAAAAAATTATTTGGCTTCTTCTTCCTCTTAACTGTTCATGACTAAAGGAAGGCAGGACAGTACTCAAATATGGCCGGGTTCTGAGACAAGAACGGATGCAGAGTCTGTGGAGGTGTACAGCTTCCTGGCCTGCTCACCATGACCTGCTCAGTCTGCTTTCATACAGAACTCAGAACCACGAGCCCAAGGATGAACCCAACCACAAAGATTTGGGCTCTCGTCTATTGAACACGAATTAAGAAAAAAAATGCTCTTCAGGCTTGCCTACAGCCCTATCTTGAGAAGGCATTTTTGTTTGTTTGTGTTGGTGTTTTTGAGGCAGGGTTCTCTGTGTAAATTCCTGGATCATGCTTTGTGGACTAGGCTGTCTTAGAACTCATAGAAATTCACCTGCCTCTTTGAAGGCATTTTCATATTGGAGGCTTCCTTCACTTAGATGACTGCAGCTTGTGTCAAGCTGAAATAAACTATCCAGCACAAAGTACTAACTTTATATTTCAGTATAGTAAAGATTAAGTGTTATTTTTATCAGATCTAATATATTGTTAATTAATTTTCAAACCTTAATTCTTATATCAGACCAGAGAGCAAACTAAAAACATGATTTGTAAGTCATTCAAAAACAAAAGAAGCTTTAGAAACTGTAGACATGCCTAAAAGGAGAGGGAAAAAAAGTCCATGTTTCTAACCCTACACAAAGAACTACAGGTAGCAGGTATGTTGACAGTGGGAGTACTCTTAGCAAGGGGAAAACTTATCAATTACTTATCTAATGTTAAAGGGTCATCCCTGGAAACATACATACTTAAAGCATAGTACAAACTGAATAGGTTATATTTCAAAATCAATATGTATATACATATGCACATTCACATGCAAAAACTATTAATTAAAACAATGAATTAAAGAGGATTCCGTGCAGAAAGAAAGCAAGGAGGAGGTATACGGAAGTTGTATTTCAGTTATTAAGAAATCTTTTCAAAGAAAGCAGAGGTAAGCATTTAAGGAAAGAACAACTCATTAAATAATACAAACAGACACATCCACAGTTATTAATTGCTAATGGCTTACCGTTTTTTAACACTCTTAGAGCTGGCACATACAAAGAAGAAAAATTAAGAATTTCAGAAGAGGGAAAGCAAATTTTGATGAGAAGAGAGTAACAAGAATAATGTTCCAAATTCATGGTCTAGATACGCAGGAAATAAAAATAAATTTAAAAATTAAAAAAATAAATAAACAAGAGCAGAAAATAAGTAAATGTCATAGGAGAAAATGCAAGAAGTTCAATTTGCCTTTAAACAGGAGCTGTTTTTTTACAATCATTTTCACAAGATTTGAGACATTGCAGTATTTGAGAACTAACTTGATGGCATAACGGACACAGGAAGAAGGAAGTAAGCTAAATAACAGAGAAGCTCAGACTAGAGACAGCAGAGGCTAAAAAGATCCAGACTTAACCAGACTAACGAATTGCTTGGAAAATGTGTTCCAACATTTTTAATCTACATTTCTGAGAGGATAATATAATTGCATCATTCTTCTCTTCCTTTTCCTCCCTCCAAACTCTCTCATATAATCCCATTTGTTCTCTTTTAATTTCATAGCCTCCTTTTAAATTAAGTTATATACATATGCATTTTTATCAGGTGTTAGTGTGTTTTGAGGGAAACCAAATAAAATATCAAGATAAATATATTCATGTATAGCAGTGGAATCTATAATATTTGAAACAAAATTATCACTCAGGATACCATTATAAGGAAGGAAAATTAAGTAATGTCTATGTAGAATCAGGTCTTATGACCCCATAGGCATCAGGTTTTCTCTCATTGATAGGAAGCTTTAACTGAACCATGAACTGTTTTAGTTAATTTTAAAAGGCTGAAAGAAGGGAGAGTTAGTATGACATGGAGAGGACAGGAGCTCCACAAGGACCAAATATATCTGGGCACAGGGGTCTTTTATGAGACTGTTTCTCCAAACAAGGAATGTATGGATATAACTTAGAACCTCTGCTCAGATGCAGCCCATGGCAGTTCAGTAGCCAAGTGGGTACCCTAGCAAGAGGAACAGGGACTATTTCTGAAATGAACTCAATGGCTGGCTCTTTGACACCACCAGGGAGGGAGAAGCAGCCCTGCTAGGCCAAAGAGGAGGACGTTGCAGCCAGTCCTGAAGATACCTGATAAACCAGGGTCAGGTGAAAGGGGAGGAAGAAGCCCCCTATCAGTGGACTTGGAAAGTGGCAGGGTGGAGATGAGGGAGGTAGCGTGGGATTGGGAGGGAATGAGGGAGCAGGATACAGCTGGGATAGAAAGTTAATAAACTGTAACTAATATTAAAAAAATTTAAAAATTAAAAAAATGAGGTCACACCAATAGTAGCTACCTGCCCCAGATAGAGATAGTTTTTTTCTATTATTATCATTATTAATTTTGATTTATTCACTTTGTAGCCTGGCTGTAGGCCCTTCCATCATCTGTTCCTGATCCTACCCTTCCTCTCTCTTCTCCCCTATATATATCTCCCCTAGTCCACTGATAGTGGAGGTCCTCATTCCCTATCCTAGCTTATCAGGTCTCATCAGGACTGTCTGGATCCTCTTTCTCTGTGACCTGGTAAGGCCATCAGATAGACATCAGAAAGTAGAGGAAGACAGGGAACAGGACAGGGGCCTTCCTCAGAGGGCCTCTGAAAGTCTCTGCCCAACAGGGTATTGAAGCAGATGCTGAGACTCTTAGCCAAACTTTGGGCAGAGTGCAAGGAATCTTAGGAAAGATGAAAGATCTGGACGCGACAGGTGCTTCACAAGGAGAGCAAGAGAGCCAAAAATCTGGGCCCAAGGAGCCCTACAGAGACTGATGAATCAAATAAGGACCATGCATGGAGAGGACCTAGACTCCCTGCTCAGATGTAGGCCATGGGCAACTCAGTCTCCATGTGGATTCCCTTGTACTGGGAGCTGGAGCTGTCTCTGACATGAACTTAGTTGCCTGCTCTTTGATACAGATTATTTTCAATTTATTCAGGGTTTCATTGATTCATTCCACATTAGTCTCATTTGATCAAGAGAAAAACAAGAGTAACAAAAATAGCAATGATCTTAGAATTTTGTCAGTACACATAGACCAGCATGCAATTGTCTTTTCAGCTCTTAAAATTATTTAAAGGAAAATAAATTATTCCTCTTATATGAATAACTTTTACAAACACAAGCCTCATCCCAGGCCTGTTAATGAACATTGATTTTATTCTATGTGAAAATAAAATGGTCAGTCAAAACATCATTTTACCAGTTAATATTCTGAAAGTGAAGTCAAACAACACCTGCAGATCACATTACCTGTAGGAAGATTAAAATCTTCACTCACTGATAAATGCAGAGTTCAGAAGCTGAGAAATAAAATACAGTAAATCAGTTTCAAAAATAGACGAAACACAAATCAACAACTCTGATTTTATTTCTCACTTTTGAGCTCTACAGACAAGATATAAAAACTGTTTGATCACTCATTTTTGTTACTGATTTGTCTCCTGATAAATTCCAAGAAGTAAAAAAGAAAAAAAATTAAAGATACAGGTTCTATTTCATCACCAGCATTTGTTCCAAAACCAAGAAAGCAGACATTCCTCTTATTTTTTGCTCATATACATTGTATCATCTAATATTCCAAAATCTGAGTGATTCTTTTTTATATAACTAAATATCACTAAATATCATGATACAAATACACTAATACACACATTACAATATTTGAAGTGCTTGTGATAATTAGAGTAACTTCAACTTACATTCCCATGGAAAGGAGGGAATGGGTGACAAATCAAAAGCCTTGGAAAAGGAAATGTGATAAGCAATTTTTTAAAACTATAACCTTTCTTAAATATTAAATCACCTCTAAGTTAATTTTTATTGGTAATAATGTAAATATATCAATAAAATATTGATGCTGTTCTCCCTTAGAGTGAGTCATTATTGTGGATAACTGGGGATTTTATTTTTAATTAAATTTAGAATAGCAACACAAGTCGTTCTGGTGGAAGAAGACAGTTCAAATTATATATATATATATATGTATATATATATATATAAATTATATTATATTTATATTATATTTATTTATATATTTATATAGATATTATATATACATATATGTATATTATAAATCTATACATATGTATATATATATATATATATATATATATATATATACACATGTGTGTGTATATACATGTAAAGGCTGATGATGAAGCCACACATTTTGAGCACATAGCCAGCCAGGACACTGAGCTTTGTGGAGATGGAAAGTGACTAGTGCAGACTTGTTGCAAGACAGAATATATTTGTTCTGAGTGTCAATTTGGATATTCAGCTCTACATAACCATCCCTTTATTGTCCTGACCTGAAGGTATCTATTTCATTCTAGGAATTACTGTTGTGTAGATAGTTACATATTACAGTCATTATTATCATTCATTATTATCATTACATTCAAATCTTAGTTTAACATAATTGAAATCAAATTATATCACATCCCAATTTTAGTTAATCAAAACAAGGGATAAAGTCGGCAATAACAATTTCTTAATGGGGGCTTTCAAGCATTATCTTTTGCTATGTAAAAATCATATTAACAGAATGACATGAGGTTAATAAAAGCTTCTGTTTTACAGAAGGATATAACAGTTAAGTAATATCTTCCGTGACTCTAATGAAAAAGATGTCAGTTGTTGAAGATGTTGCATGCTTTATTGAGACTATATGTTTCAGAGAGAACTGAAAGGTTTGAGTAGGTATCACGAGGTAACAACACAGTAGAACACAGCAATGCTAGTTCTTATGTATTTTTGTAACATAGCATTGCCCAGGGCAAAAACTGAAAACACCAGCATATTTGGTTTCCATCTGAAAGACAGACAGAAAAAAAAAAAAAAAAAAAGAAAGAAAGAAAGTCAGTGCCCTTCAAATGACTTCTAATGCAGTTCACAGGAAAAAAAAAAGCAGAGCCCAGGTACCCTCACCAAAGACCTTCACTCTATTTCTCTTTCAGTCTCCTCTTCCCAGGCATGGGTCAGGGTCTGCATTAAATTACTAGATGGGCACAAACAAAAGAGAAGAAAAAGGGAGGGAGAAAGTGAACAAAAAGAAGGAGGTGGAAGAGCTTGATAATGATGATGATAATAGTAATGGTGATTTTTCCTACAGAGAAGTGGTCTGGATGTCATTAATGATAGCTACCATTCACTCTGTATGAGAAAGAAGCCGAGGGTAAATAGTTGTGCTTGGGTTTAAGATGAGTCAGAGTCGACAAGTAAATAATGGAAAGAAATACCTCTGGGCAATTGTAAGGTAGGTTAATTAAAGACCCTGGTAATTCATAAATCAAGAACGGTTGGCAGATAAAATGAAGCTCAATAAATAGGCTAACAATATTGAAAATACAACAAGCAAAGACTATTGAGCTAAGGATGTTATATGTATAGCTCAGATGCTTCTGAAAATGCATTTGAGACTACAAAGCATCTGAAAATAATGAACAATAATCATGAATAATGAATAAACATATAAGAATAAGGAACAAAATCTGAATAAAGGACCCAAAGTACAAAGACATGTACAACAGAGCAAAGGAGCAGAAGGCTGCCTGCATGAGCTGCTGAGAATCTTGACAGAAACACTTCAGAAGGTAAAAGTGGAATCTGAAATTATGCTTTCAGCTTTTCCACAGATGGGCATGTGTTTGGTTCTGGTGGTCACCATTCCTTAGCTCCTGTATGCTGTTTTCTAAAGCTTTTTATCACTTGAAGTGTTAAAGAAACTCTGTGTTCTGGTATGAGGCAGGGAGCAATGAAGGATTTAATTTCATTTATTATCACTCTTGTTTCTCTCTTTGTATTTTTCCATCATTTCTGGTAAATTTTTTAAAAAAAGGCTAATAAGCATGGCCTCCTAGGGAATGAGCAAAAATAATTTTATATTCTTAGAAAAAAGTAAAAAGGGAAGAAAGAAAGAAAGAAAGAAAGAAAGAAAGAAAGAAAGAAAGAAAGAAAGGAAGAAAGAGAGAAAGAAAGAAGGAAGGAAGAAGGAAGGAAGAAAGAAAGAAAAACTTATAATCATAGTTAAAAATCCCTAATATTTTTTTATGCTATCAATGCATGGTTGAAAGTTAAGTGTGAGATTACACGTGAGTAGGTAACAGGTTCTATAAAGGTTATACATTTCAAATACATGTTTTTGGAAACAAATATTTGCATACTACATGAGTTTTACATTTTCTTTGCATGCTATATTGATTCATAACACTCTTTATTGTTGGGCTAACAGAGTGGGGATAGAAATATCCCATTGTACAGACCAAGGAACAGCCAGATCAGGAGATCACAAAGATTTGAATATCATAATATAAATATCAAAAGTTCCTAACAATAGAAACACACAAGACAGACAAAGGAAAATAAATTACGAATTCACTGTTATGATGACTCAGAAGCATTCTAGAGGGATTTTTGAAGGCTGAGTAATAAAATTCGAAGTTATAATCAAGAGGATTTTGTAGAGATCTGAATTCCACACGTTCTACAGATGCCACATATGATAAAGTATCACTGAAGTCATCTTGCTTTACAATGTTATCCTGACTTCAAGGAAGTTTTCATAGTGGGTTATTTATAGTATATGATGTAGAACATCCCTTTATCAAAATTGTAATGAGAGTCAGGGCTGGAAGAAAGCAACTGGAAGATATTAAAATGATAATAGAAGGAGCAAAATTTTGGACTTCATCTACAACCACGAGAGAGTCTATAAAAGAACACTTGTATGGGAGGTGAGGAAAAGTTAGAGTATTGGTTTTTCTGTATTAATTTAGGAGAAAGCATTGATGGAAACTTCAATCCTAAAACAACCCAGTTATCCACTATGGAAAAGTGGTTTCCACCAGCATTAAAATAATTTATTTGGTGCTGTCCTGCTAGTGTGAGCAACCACAACTACAGGAATTCAGAACCATGGCTGAACACAAAGCACTGTGGCAGGTATGTGGAGGTCAGAGGACATGTGTGTGTCTGTTCTCACTTCTGCCAGGTGAGTTTCAGGAATGGAACTCTGGCTATCAGGCATGGCAGTAAGTGCCGGTGCCCTCTGAGCCATCTCACTGGTCCTCCTCTTTATGTCTCTTCATGGAAGTTTTTCTATTGGCATGTCATTTTAAACTCTTAAATCTTGCTTTCATTGCATCTAGTCTGGTGATAAGCTCTTTAAAGACATCCCAAATTTAAAAAAATAATAATAATTTAAAAAGTATAGAATTAAGCACACTAAAATCTATAGTCATAAAGAAGCTAAACAAGGAGGATGAGAAGCAAGATTCTCAATCCTTATTCAGAAGGGAAAACCAGATAGAAATCGGGAGTAGGAGAAGATAGGGAACAGGATAAGAGCCTTCCACAGAGAGCCTCTGAAAGACTATACCTGTCAGGGTATTGAAGCTGAGACTCATAGTCAAACTTTGGGAAGAGTTCAGGGGAACTCGCAGAAGAAGAGGGAGATAAAAAGACCTGGTGGGGACAGGAGCTCTACAAAAAGGCCGACAGAGACAAAAAAATCTGGGCTTAGGGGGTCTTTCAGAAACTGATGAATCAACCAGGGACCATGCATGGAGAGGAACTAGACCACTGCTCAGATGTAGCTTGTGAGCAGCTCAGTCTCCATGTGGGTCCCTAGTAAGAGGAGCAGGGGCTTTCTCTAACATGGACTCAGTTGTCCTTTCTTTGATCACTTCTCCAGGGCTGGTTGGTGTTCCCAGGCCACCAGAGGTGGATGCAGACAGTCCTGATGAGAGCTGATAAGCTAGAATCAGATAGTAGGGGAGGACCTCCCTTATCAGTGGAATAGGAGAGAGACATAGGGGGGTGAAGACAGAGGGAGAGTGAGATCAGTAGGAGATGAGAGAGAGGGCTTCAGCTAGGATACAAAGTGAATAAATTATAATAAATAATAACAATAAATAAATTTTTAAAAAGAAAATTAAAAAAAAATATTGGGAATAGTCAAGCAGAATTTATGTGTTAAATAGTCCAGGTCAACAGTTTTACTTGAGTACAGGTACTGTGTTGTGCACATGAGTGGTGTGTGTGTGTGTGTGTGGTGATTGTATATGCGCATGTGTCGACAACACATCTGATGTCCAGAGAACAACATTTTAGAAAATGTTATAGAGCTGATCTTTTTAGAAATGATGGACTTTTTAAATCTGGGTGGATGATTCAGAGGTTAAAAAAAAAACCACAAAGACAACAAAATATTTCACACAACAGAAGTAGAGCCCTGGTGTAGACCACATGGAAATTAAGCTCCCTTATTAACTTCCGTTATTGGGAACATTACCACTTACTAGCAGGTTCTAGTAGCCTACCTTTTCATTCAGGCATTCTTCTTTTTAATTCAACACATGCTGACACTAGTACTGGAGGCATATTGATCCACAGAGAAATATCTACCTAGAAGCAGCAAGCGAGAACTGAACAAGTGCCATGAGACCAGCTTCATCACTGAATATGTTAGTACCTATTTCTTAATATCTGCATTATGTTTCTTAAATAATTCCTATTTTTGCACAAATACTGAATTTTGGCTTTAAAAGGATAGGAGCCCCACGAGGACCAAATATATCTGGGCACAGGGTTTTTTTCTGAAACTGTTTCTCCAAACAAGGACCATGTATGGATATAACCTAGAAACTTTACTCGGACGAAGCTCGTGGTAGCTCAATAACCAATTGGTTTCCCATAGTAGGGGGAACAGGGACTATCTCTGACAGGAACTCAATGGCAGGCTCTTTGACCTCCCCACCCGCCAAGGGAGGAGAAGTTCTGCTAGGCCACAGAGGAGGACTTTGCAGCCAGTCCTGAAGATAAAACAGGGCCAGATGAAAGGGGAGGAGGTCCTCCTCAATCTATTGACTTGGAAAGGGGCAGGGAGAAGCTGAAGGAGGGAGGGTGGGATTGGGAGGGAATAAGGGAGCGGAATACAGTTGGGATACAGAGTTAATAAAATGTAACTGATAATAATAAACAATAAAAAATAAAGTGTGGTTTTGGCAAAAAATCATATTAATTTATGTTATTATATAATTCCACTTAAAAGTAGATCAATCATGTATTTAAATATGTTTATAGTAATTTCAGAGTTTGTGTTTGATATTCATTTTATTTTCTTCAGTGCTAACTTTTACAGCTAGTGAGCCTGTGGTTCTGAGGCTCAAGTATGACTGGTCTTACTAAATTTACTGGATATAAAATTACTTAAGTTATATAATTGACCTGAAATGAATCATTAGTTCAGTCATTCATCTTTAACTTGAACATCAAGAACACATTTTGTTTTGAGATTTTACTATACATCATATCAGATAAAGTAACATTGTTATGCTTATTTTACTTATTCTTAAAATCTTAGTATTGTCTTTGTCACTTGCTCCTCTGTTTCAAATGTTCTCTGAAATTCTGTGATTAATACAGAAATTGCACCCATCAAACAATTTACATTATGGCAGAAACACTACATTCTTCTTAGTGGTTATAGTCATGTAGTCAACCGTCTTATGAACCCTCCTCTGTACCTTTTCTACTGTCAAACGTTCTGTCCTTGATATCCAAAGTCTGGATCTCTTTTCAGAGTGGGCAGATGCATAGTCTTCAAATGGGTAGCCTGTTTCCATTCCTTAGAGTTGCTCCATTTTAGATACAGGTGGGTTATTTTCCGGGCTTCTCTCTTATAGATGCTTGGTGAAATGAAGTGTACTCTACTTGCTGAAGTATATTCTCCTTACCTGGAAGAGGGACTTGTTTAAAATTTTGTACCTTACTTATGTGGCATCTTTCCTCCAATCCTTCATGTCTTATTTCATTTGAATTATTTGGTATTCTGGAAGGATAAGTGAGGGGCAGAGTCCTAGATCTTTCTCAGTATGACTTCACTGTGCACAATATCAAACTTAGGACCATAATCCATAGATTGCATCCTGTGTTTTCTATGCCCCTCAAATTACTTACAGTCAAGGGTCTTTAGTAAACTTTATTATTAAGGGTGCATCGCACTGTTTACTCCTTGTTTCTATTTTGATAAAGAGACTTTCTGGACTTTTAGTTACAGACCAAGCTTCACATTAATTCACAAAGTCCTCAGATTTCCAGGTGCTTGGATTAGTCACTTACAGTTATGCCTACCCTTTACTTCTATTCCTTGCTCTTCAATTTTATCTCTTTATTTTCAGGTTTTATCTAGGATCATTTCTTTATCTATCTATCTATCTATCTATCTATCTATCATCTATCTATCTATCTATCTATCTATCTATCTATCTATCTATTTTTATTCACTTTTCCTCCTGGTCTTAGTCCCATTCTTCCTCAACTCCCAATCTCATCCTCCTTCCTTTTCCCTCTCCACCTCTTCTATTCCTCAGAAAATGTGAGTCCCCCTTCCCATCAGCCCCAGCTCATAAAGCCTTATCAGAGCTGAACATATCCTCTTTCCCCCTGTGGCCTGGCAAGGCAGTTCCTCTAAGAGGAACTAATTGAAAACTGGCCAGAGAGTCCATGTCAGAGAGGGCCCCCACTTCCCTTACTAGGTGACCCACATGAGACCTGAGCTGTGCAGCCTCATCCTTGTAGGGGGCCAAGGTCCACTCCATGTGAGGTCCTTGGTTGGTTCTTCAGTCACAGCAGGACCCTTTGGCCCCAGTTAGTTGGTTCTGTTGTTTTTCTTGTGAAGCTCTTGTCACTTGCAGATCCTTTCCTCCTTCCCACAACCTTTCCACAAGGCTCTCTATGCTTCCCCCAATGTTTGGCTGTGAATCTCAGTATCAGTTTCCAGGTGCTGCACCGTAGAGCCTCTCAGAGGACAACTCTGCTTGACTCCTGTCCTCAGGCATAGCAGAGTGCTGTTAACAGTTTCAGGGCTTGGTTCTCTTCCATGGGGTGGGTTTTAGGTTCACCTACCCTTAGTCTCTGTTATATCTAGTCTATCTTTACCCTTGCAATTCTTGTGGGCAGGGTGAATTTTGAGCAGAAGTTTTTGTGGCTGAGTTGATGTTCTCCTCCTTCTACTAGGAGATTTATCTAGTTAGAGAGTGTCCTCTTCCAACTCTATGGCCCCTGCTACTAGGAGTCTCTGCTAGAGACCCTCTCATACCCCCTCGAGGAGACTATCCTAACTTAAGTCTCAATCTTGTTAGGGAGATATTCTTGCACACAGTTTCTCTTTTCTCCACAGGCCTTTTGTCTTCCTATACCTACTCTCCGCAGGTCTGATCTCCACACTCATATCTCTCTGTGTTTCCTCTTCTAAATTGTTCCCTCTCTTCAACAATTACCTCTGTCTAATTACTTTCCCATTTTGAGGGAGATTTAAGCATCTTCTCTTGGATCCTCCTTGTTACTTATCTTCTTTGGGTCTGTGCATTGTAGTATGTTTATCTTGTACTATATGTTTAAAATCCACTTATAAGTAAGTACATCTGTGCCTTTTTGGGTCTCAGTTATTTCACTCAGGATGACCTTTTCTGGTTCCATCCATTTGTCTGCAAATTTCATAATTTCTCTGCTTTTAATACCTGAGTAGCATCCTATTGTGTAAATGTACCAGAGTTTCTTTATCCATTCTTTGGTTGAGAGACATCTAGGTTGTTTCCAATTTCTGGTTTTTAGGAGTAAAGGAGCTATGAACATAGCTGAACAAATGTCCTTGTTTAATTCTGGGGCATCTTTTGAATATGTGCGAAGGAATGGTAAAGCTGGGTCTGGAGGTATTGCAATTTCCAATTTTATGAGAAGGTGCCGGACTGATTTCCAAAGTGGCTGAACAAATTTGCACTTCTACAAACAATGGAGGAGTGGTGCCCTTTCTCCACATCCTTGCTAGCATACACTGTCAGTTGAGTTTTTTATCTTAGGTATTCTGATCAGTGTAAGATGGAATCTCAGAGTCCTTTTGATTTACATTTCCCTTATAATTAAGGACATTGAGCATTTCTTTAATTGCTTTTCGGCATACCATATTCTTCTGTTGAGGACTCTTTCTTTAGGTCTGTGTTCCATTTTTTAAATTTGGTTATTTTGTTTGCTAGTGTGTAATTCCTTGAGTTCTTCATATATTTTGGATATTATTAGCCCCTTGTCAGATATAGAATTGGTGAAGATCTTTTCCAAATCTGTAGACTGTCGTTTTGTTCTGATGAGAGTATCTTTGGCCTTTCAGAAGTTTTCAGTTTCAAGTAGTCCCATTTATTCATTGTAGATCTTATAGTCTGAACTGCTAGTGTCCTGTTCAGGAAGTTGTCTCTTGTGCCAATGAGTTCAAGGTTCTTCCCCACTTCCTTTTCTAAAATATTTAGTGTGTTTGGTGTTATGTTGAGGTCTTTGATTCACTTAGACTTAAGTTTGTGCCTGGTGATAAGTATTCTAAGCCTCTTTGGTAGGCAATGTCATTAACTGCCATTTACTGCAAACATGTTTCTCTCTGTTCATGGTTGAGAGGAGATTTTGTTTGTGGGTATGAAAATAGATATCTAGAATTTAGCTTGAATATATGCCAGTTCAGTTGATTAATAATATAAAATATCCCTCTAGGGCATATTACGTCCCCAAGCAGTTTTTGTTGTTGTTGTTTTTGACTGGTGTTCTGGGTGTTGGGTATGGATCATCTGCTGTGAGTTACATCTCATATCCAATCCAAGTATCATATCATATCATATCATATCCAAGTGACTCATTGTTTACTCCCATAACTGTCATTCTTCTAATATACATGTTGTTATGGCTAGGTACAGTGATGTTCACTGGGTTCATGAATGGGTATGGTCATTGATGCCTTTTCTCTCTCTTAGAAGCCTGCCTATTACTTTTGGGCACTATTAAATGTAGCCAGCAAAAAGGAAGCTACAAGCTTAGTTCTATATTTTGCAATCAAGAGATGAAGGACCTTCAACAATGGGGCTTAATTTTCTCTTCATTATGAAAACCAAACATAATAAAAAAAAGTCAGAATTAGGAGCTACACATAAAGCTCCATAGGAAAAAGTTATATTTCTTTTTTTAATTAAATTTTTTATTTTTATATTAATTACAGTTTATACACTTTGTATTCCAGCTGTAGTCCTCTCTCTCCTCCCCTCCCAACCCCACCATCCCTTTCTTATCTCCTCCTATGCCCCTCTCCAAGTCCACAGATAGTGGAGGTCCTCTTTCCCTTCCATCTGACCCTAGCTTATTCTGTCTCATCAGATCTGGCTGCACTGTCCTCCTCTGTGGCCTGGCAAGGCTGCTCCCCCATCCAAGGAATGTGGTCAGAGGGCTAGCCACTGAGTTCATGTCAGAGACAGTCCCTGTTGCCCTTACTAGGGTACCCACTTGGAGACTGAGCTGCCATGGGCTACATCTGAGCAGGGGTTCTACGTTATATCCATGAATGGTCTTTGGTTGGAGTATCAGTCTCAGAAAAGACCCTGGCCCAGATTTTTAGGTTCTGTTGCTATCCTTGTGGAGCTACTGTCCTCACTAGGTCTTACTTCTCCCTCTTCTTTCCTAAGATTTGTTGCACTCTGCCCAAAGTTTGTTTATGAGTCTCAGTGTCTGCTTTGATACAATGCTGGGTAGAGTCTTTCAGAGGCCCTCTGTGGTTACCTCCTGTCCTGTTTCCTGTTTTCTCCTACTTCCAATGTCAGTCCTGTTTACTATATTTCTTATGCAGAGGCCCCAAAGTTTGGTTCACAGCACATTTCTTGAGAAAACAAAAGAGCAGCTTCAGGGAAACCCACACCTGTGGAATCCTCAGGTACCTGCACTCATGTGCAATTATCTATACACACAGGATTAAAATATAATAAAATAGTGCATATAACATAAATATAACATAACATAAGATATCATAACATACACAAGTCCTTTTATAGAACTTGTGTTGTTTTGAGAACTGGTGCGGCCTCACTAACCAGCAACTTACATGGCACTGGGATTACTGTTTAGTAACTCACTGATTCAGAATCATCATTTCAAGAATGTATCTTCCTCCAAACTCTCTTTTACAGTTTTGGTAGGGTACAATATTCCATAATATTTCAACAGGGACTCTAAATGTCTTTTGTCTATCTGTTACCCTACCTAAACTTAGAGATGTAAGAATTCTCACCGTCTGCTTTTCCCCATTCTTACTTTTTAAATAAAAAAATTGAGGTCATAATTTATTATTATTAAACTATTTATAAAGTTTTATGAGTTTTACTTTACCTTTTTCCATTAATTAACTAACTTTACTCTTAATTAATACTCTGGTGTATGCTCAGGTGACCATCAGTAGTGGTTTCTCAATGGTTTGCAATAGTTGTCTTCAAGTTGATCAATAATCTTCTCCCCTTTTTTATTACAGGTACATAGAATTGATTTTTTTTCAAAGCCTTGGTTTTTTTATTTTTTATTTCTTTTATTTTTATCAGTTACATTTTATTAATTCTGTATCCCAGCCGTGCCCCGAACCCTCGTTCCCTCCCAGTCCCTCCCTCCTCCCTCATCACCACTGTGCCCCTTTCCAAGTCCACTGATAGGGGGGACCTCCCCCCATTCATCTGATCCTGTTTTATCAGGTATCTTCATTGAGTTCCTGTTAGAAATAGTCCTTGTTCCCCTCACTTTGGGAAACCAATTGGTTACTGAGCTACCACAGGCTACATCTGAGCAGAGGTTCTAGGTTATATCCATACATGGTCCTTAGTTGAATGTCAGTCTCAGAAAAGACCCTGTGCCCAGATATATTTGGTCTTTGTGGAGCTCCTATCCTTTCCCCATCAGACTAACTCCCCTTCTTTCTTATGATTCCCTGTACTCTGCCAAAGGTTTGGTCATGAGTCTTTGCTTTGAAAACACTGCTAGTTAGAGGCTTTCAGATGCGCTCAGTAGACCCCTGTCATGCGTTCAATGCACATCCCATCTGTCTTTCTAAATGACATGCTTTCATCAGTGGACAATATATGACACCCTAAATTTGAGTCTTTTAGAACCTGATTGACTACCTGTACTTCCTGCATGCTCTTCCTCTGCGGTCCAAGACTCACACCATTACACTCTTGCTGAATTTTATATTTACCAGCCCATGCTTGCTTTGTTTGTAATTCCCCTGGGTGTTCATTTTTAACTTCAAAATGTAGCACTTGCTTTTTGATTTTATAACTTCATGAAATAGTCTGTAATTTAAACTTCAGGGGTTATTTCACAGTATGATATCATTCATATTTGTCACAATGTAATAATATGTAGCCACAATTATTATTCAGTTTTAACTTTGAGAATATAAAACAATCTATCCATTCTTTTCATTAAGGCATATTGATTTTTAATTTTGTGATCAGTTATGTTTCAAATATTATTATGTGTTTTGCCATACATATATTATTAATTGTATTGTCTTTGAATATAAATTTTCTCTCAGTTAACCATTTATTGTCATATGTCATGTTTGTTTTGATTTGTGTAGAAGATTAGATTTATCAAAAATATTATTAATAAAGAATTTTAATATTTAAATTTATCTAGTTTAGATTTATTTGAGTTTTTATCGTTCTTTTTTTAAAGGAGTTTTAAAGTTGTGTCTCTTGGATTTTTGTTTATCATTATTTAATTTATATCACTTCTTTCATGTTTTAAACAAGATAATGTGTTCTTGTAATAGAAATCACCAATGGTGCAATATATTTTAAGTTAATCAAAGGACACTGATGTCTTGGAAAATGTCGTCTAAAGCGTTATTTTACAATTCTTTAATACAAGTTAACAAAATTGTGCTTTAGATATATTCCTCTTTGTGTCATTGTTGAATTAAGTACCTTTACCCTATCCCCATTTTATAACATATTTTTTTAGGTAATACTAAAGAGCTTAGTTCCTAAAACATAATCATTTTATATCAACTAACTAAAGGAGGTAAGTAACCATTTAAAATATGGAAGAAAAGATAGAAGAAGATATCTTAAAGTAAAGAAATCAGACAAGGACATTCATCAGTTATCTTCTGGGCAGAGTGGAGGACCTGGACTGAGGGTTCTTCCATTTTCAATATTCCATCTGTACTACTGGATTCCTGAAGTAAATTGTAATAAGGGTGTGGCTTCCCAATTAAAATATTGGAAATGTCAACAGGCTGAAAGGATTGGATTCATATGTTTCATGTGACAAATATGCTAGGAAAGTAGCTGTGCCATAAGTTTCTTGAGAATAGTTTGAGAATGATCATATGATTTGTGTGTTTAATATGTTTTTTTTATTTCTATTTCTTTTCCCTAAGGGACGCTATATATCTAATCCCTGAACATTCTTATTCTGATCTGACAGTTGATTGAATCATAGTGAGATTTTACAGAAACAAGAATTAAAAAAAAAAGACGAAGTTAAACATGCCTTTGAACTCTTCAGCAATTTAAACACAATTGTTCTTTAAAGAAAGATAAAATCAGACTGTTTCATTATTTGAGTTGTTTCTGCTCTGTAGAAGGTTTTAACTTCAAGGAGTTTTAACATTTTCCATATTGCATCTTAGATATACTTTTATATTACAAGCAGTTGCTAGAACCGAAAGTTTAGCTACAATAAAAAAGAAAAGTAAATTAGTAACCATTTAATATGGACTAATAATCAATTTATCTTACAATCCTGTCAATTTCATCACCATAGGAAAGCCTCTGAAAGGTAAGATTATTAATTTTTCATGAAGATTATCCCAGCTTTGTATTTTAGCAGGTCTAACAACTTGGGAACCTTATTAATCTCTTTGTACCTCATATTGTTATCTTAATGTGGATAAAGATCACTAAACATGTCATAGACTTTAATCAGTAAATGGGGTTCAAGAATCTTTAACACTATCTGCTACATAATGTGTAAACAAGATTAATGACACTGTATGAAATGGTTTGTATGCATAATCTAAGCATTCAAGGAGCTAAGTCAGGAAGGTCACCAAAAGTATGTGGGCATCCTGAGCTACATAAGGAGCTTTGTGCCACACAAGATCATAAAATACAGTCCTGTATAATTTTAAAGTGTTAATTATTTTACAGTTAAGTATTAATTATTTTGGAGCATAATTAATACTATACAAATTTGATAATAATCATGAATTCCAATACTTGCTTTTAAACATGCTCTTTCAGTATTAAATCTTTTAAATTATTCTTATTGTTTTTACACTTATAGATATTTTGTCTGCACATATGTCTTTATACCATGTGCATGCAGGGCTCACTGAGGTCAAAGGTTGGCATTGGGCCTCCTAAAACTGGAGTTAAAGACAGTTATGAACTTTCCAGTGAGTTTTTGGAGTCAAACATGTGTACTATGGAGGGACAACAAATGCTCTTACCTACAGAGCCATCTGTTCCACCACATATTATTATATTTTAAAATCTAAACACGGAAAAGACCACCCCACAGGAAGAAAACCTATTTACTTAAATTAAAAACATACTTAGTAATATTACAGATTCATTTAAGAATAGAAATATTCTAAGCACAAAATAAAAGATTTTTATGTCACAATTCTTACCTAATTCCTGTTTTGAATGTAGCAAATAAATTATAGTCACCTATCAGTGGACTAGGGAAGGGGAATAGAGGGAGAAGAGGGAGGGTTGGTGGGACTGGGAGGAGATGAAGGAGGGCACTACAGACCAGATACTAAATGAATAAATTGTAATAAATAAATAAATAAATTTTAAAAGAAAAAAACTAAAAATCCAAGTAAAACAAGTAAAAAGATTACATCACCATTTTGCTAAAATTTTTTATCCAAATGAAATTGAATCAAAATTAAATAAACAATGGATATGATCACTACTAATATAAACACAGAAACATCTGCTTTTGAAAAATGACCAAAATATAAACCAGCATGAAAAATATCCTATGAAGCAAATTTCCATCCCTATTCACCACCTGTCCTTTGTCAGTTAGTTGGTTTATCTTCTATGTGATCACAACATAACCTCCATGGTAACCAGGTTTGATCTGAACACCCACAGGGCAGTCTCAAACTCCAGTTTCAGGAGTCCCAATGCCAACCTCAGACCTAGTAAGCTCTGCGTACAGATGGTACACAGACATACATACAGACAAAAATCTCTATACATATAAAATAATTAAATGAAACTAAATAAAAGGATGTTTTATTCATTTTACATCTCAAAGGTTTCCCTCCCTCCTCTCCTTCTAGTCCTCCCATTCTCCACATTCTCCTTCCTCTCCCTTGCCCCCAGAAAAGGAGAACCTCTTCCCCCTGTATCAACCTCCCTCCACATAATTAAAAATATTTAATACTGAAAGAGCATGTTAAAAATGTGATTGCAGATAATATGAGTGTATTCTTCATATTTAAAGCAAGTCAAAAGTAAGTGCAAAAAGCATTATTTTAAGTGATTTTTTTTCTTTTTTAATTTTTTAATTCTTTATTAATTACACTTTATTCACTGTGTATCCTCCCTGTGGTTCCCTCCCTCCTTCAGTCCCAATCCTTCCCTTCCTCCACCTTCTGCATGCATGCTCCTCCCCAAGTCCACTGATAGTGGAGGTCTTATTTTCCTTCCTTCTGATCCTAATCAATTAGATCTTATCAGGAGTGGCTGCATTGTCTTCTTCTGTGGCCTGGTAATGCTGCTTCCCCCTCAGGGAAATATAATTAAAGAGCAGGCCACTCAGTTCATGTCAGAGACAGTCTCTGTTCCTATTACAATGGAACCCACTTGGATACTGAACTGCCATGGGCTACATCTGTGCAGGGGTCTTAGGTTATCTCCATGCATGGTCCTTGGTTGGAGTATCAGTCTCAGGAACGACCCCTGTGCCCAGATTTTTTGAAAAGCATCAGATTTTTTTGAAGAGATTTTTAAGGTATGCACAAAAGCACCTAAATAAGTCATCTAAAAGCAAAACATCCTGAAAGGAATTTTCTGCAGTTGCAATGAATGAAATTTCAAGAAGCAGTTTCAAAAATAATCATGTCCAATCTACAATGAAAGGTGTGCATAATAGTCCAAAATATGAAACTTCTGATTGGACATAGGAAAGCATTTAATCCTCCAGAACATAACCCCATATGTTGCATCATAGAATCCTTATGTATAATATTAAATTAAAGAAAGTGAAGATAATAAAAGTCAGTATGTCTTAAACACAATGAGATGCTGTGACTATATGCCAGCAAGACACTCATACACAGGAATTTTTAAATATATTTATTGTAAAAGATACAACTTGAGAAATTAAAGGTGCTGCTTATAGTCTCTCAGTTTAAGTTCAAATGTATAATATTTATTTGAAGCAATGTAATTATAATTTCACTAGTGGAAAAAATATTTATCTTCCTTCTGATACTCTTTAAACACTTTCAACCTTAACCATGTTCACTAGCTGACACGTGAAATAAATAAGAAATAAGATGAAGAAATAGAGCGTCTTAAAATATGCTTTGTCATTAATAGAAACTATGATGTAGAGTGCAATGAAGAATGATCTAGTGGATGTTTGGAAAGTCACAGTGTAAGCTGCATTTTGCCTCTGATAGCTGAGTGAGGATGCGGGAAGCAGGAAGGCTTATCTTAAAGGGTGCGGCAGGGCAAAGTGCTAGATGGAAACGCAGTACAGCTCAGTTATGTGTAACTCTCTCAACACATGTCTAGTGATCTAAATTGCAAGGAACTTACAAAGTCACATGAGGAGTAATGTGCTTGTAACCTCAGCGTTTCGATGTTACACGGTGGAAGTTTAAATAGTGTTTTGGAAAACCGAAATATGAAGGTATTAAAGAGCCAAAAAGTACACCTTATGGTTGAAGTCTGTGATGCAAAAGTCACTTAAGTATGTAAAACTGTGAGCTTTTAAAGTTCTGTGGTGAGAATGATAATGAGTATGTTTTTACAACATTTTCTGCAAATTCCAGAATGTTTCTGTGTTTTGTTACGTAAACTTTTAAATACCTTCACTTTGAAAAAGTAAAATAAAATTAACCATAATGTCTGCCTGGAAGAGAAGTGTAACTTGCTTTCAAGAAAACGGATTTGTGGGTGGGGATGTTGATGTTATTTAGTCTCTACAGGAGTGTCTTAAAGGTTTACATATACTTTATTATGTCACTGAAGTATACTAAAAATGTGAAGGACCCGTAGTTCCTCACATTGTATTACCATGTCTAATTTCATGGGAAGAATTTCCTACAAATCAGAACCAGAGCTATGCTACACTCATCACAGTGTAGTGTTTCTCAGTCTGTGGGTTCTGACCCCCCTGGGTTACCTGACCTTTCACAGGGGTCACATTTCAGATATCCTGCATATGAGATATCTACTTTATGATTCATAAACGTAGCAAAATTACAGTTATGTTGTGGCAATAAAATAAATTTATGCTTTGGGATCACCAGATCATGAGGAACTGGATTAAGCGTCCACAGTTAAAAGAAGTTAAACAACAAGGAGGAGCCTAGGGAAGATGCCTCTTCGCATCAGAAGGGAAAAGAGGATAGACACGGGAAGCTGTAGAAGTAGGGGAGCAGGATGGGAGCCTACCACAATGTCTTCTAAAAGAGTCTACCCAGCAGGGTGTAGAAGCTGATGCAGAGACTCACGCCAAACTTTGGACAAGGTGCAGGGAGTCTTCTAGAAGAAGGACGATATAGAAAGACCGGGAGCCACATAAGGAGACAAACAAGACCCCCCCCCAAATTCTGGGCCAAGGGTAGTCTGCAGAGACAGATGCATCAACCAGAAACCATGCAGAGAGAGGATCTAGACGCCCTGCTCAGATGTAACCCACAGACAGCTTAGTCTCCATGTGGGTTCTCTAGTGAGGGGAGAAGAGACAGTTCCTGACATGAACTCAGTTGTTTGCTCCGTGATCACTTCTCCCTTGTGGGGTGACCTAGACAGCCCACAGAGGAAGAGGATAGAGGCAGTCCTGATGGGACCTGATAGGCTAGGATCAGAAAATAGGGGAGGAGGCCTTCCCCTATCGGTGGACAAGGGAAGAGGAATAGGGGAGGAAGAGGAAGCAAGAAAGGGACCCGGAGGAGATGAACGAGGTGGGTACAGCCAGGATATAAAGTTATTAGTTAAAAAATATATATAATGATAAAAAGAAAAGAAAAAGGTCCATCACACCAAAAAGGTTGGAAATCACTGACTTAGAGAAATAAATAATGAAGAAATTCCTGTGTGGCATAATCTATTTACACAAATTTTCTGCAAGAACTAAAGGACTCCCTACTTAGTGAAGTGATAAATACCTGCTGGCAACACACAGATCTATGTAGACATATTAAAATACATTGCTTACAATTCCTGAATAAATAACCTATTCATGCATGTTAAAAAAAATATGATTACTAAGGAGGATACCTGGACTTGATTCTCGAGCATTATTTAATGTTGGAAAGTTTCTCCTACAAAAAATCATCTCTATCATGAACATAATCATTTTGCCTTTGGTATGCGTAACAATGCAGAAGAGTTAGTTGTTCCTAATTGCCCCCTCCCAAAGTTATGAAGTCAATTAGATACTCAAAAACAAGAAATGATTTCAGTTTATTTTTTCCTTATCTTTTATACAAAAGTTAATTATTGTAATGATCATAATTCTATGTGTGTCTCATAGAATTAACTGAAAATAAAAATAGAAAATACGTTTCAATTTAATATCAAAAGCATTGAGAAGTTTCAGGTGTACTTTCACGTTGTATTAACCACTAATTTTGACTATTTTCTTTGGAATGTTATTTTTCATAAAAACAGTTTAATTAATACAAATATTTCTATTAATGAGCTATGGTGTGATCCCAATTTACTGGCCAACAAAAATGTGTGTTTCTCAAACCACAGCTTTCTTCTTAGCCTCCTTAAAAGTGGTATGAACCATAATTCATGAAACATACCTTATTTAGATATCTAAGACATATTTTTGTAGTACAGACAAGTCAAAGTTGAGATAAGTTGATGAATATTTACGTAAATCTTACACTCTTTTACACTAAATTCAAATACAGCCTGAATTTTCTCCTAAGAGCAAACCATCACCTCTGAGGCATGTTGTCAGATTGCAACTTGATTGATGAATTAATACACACTTTGACTCTAGTGTGTCTTCCTTGGAAATCAATTAGTACATCTTTTTGTAATCAAATATGTTGAAATGCTACTGGATGCACATTAGGTGTAAATGAAATAAAACATGTACCCCTGAGCCAAGGAAGAATTCATGGAATCGTCCCTCATTATATGTCTTAGAGGATCATGTTCCCTGAACTTTTTTCTCTTCTTTACATGTTGTCGCTTAACCAGGCTTAAAATAATTCATTCTTAAGTTTCTATAAAAATACAGAATTTGTCATTCATCGATATGACAAGGATTATTAGAATATATGATTATTAGAATTATTAGAATTATACTTTGTTTTGTCATAATTTTTCATTTTTGACTGTAGTCTAACTGTGGAATAATATATTGAGATTTCATAAGTCATGACTAACATTCAGTAAGAATGTAGTGCATACTTTAAAATATGGAGACACGCGGATGGTCCTACCCACATTCAAATGACAACAGCCCTAAGTTAATTCAGTTAGGTAAACAAATGCATATACAGATGGGGAGGAAATCAGAGCAGGGGCCAGGAGAAGTCGGCCTGAACTTGATCAGAACACATTATATTCATGTATGATAATCTCAAGAAATAAATTAGCAAAATCCATGACTACATTAAAATGTTCATTAAAATATTCAGATCTTCTGTGTTGTTTTTCTGGTCAATGATAATGTTTGGACATGTTGATGATAATGCTAACTGCATACAGCATATATCTGGAAATGGCACAAACATTAAAAGACACTATATTCTTCTAAGTATATGTTATTTCATATTATTAATTTCAGTTATGAAATAGTAAAAAGTAAAGTCGATGTGATTAAAATAACATAATGTTTATGTGGTACACATTTAGCTCTTTAACAATTCTAGAGCCATTTAGTATTGCTTCACTCATAGAACAATAAATTCACTGAAGATGCAATTGTTAGCACAATGAATTTCATTATGCCATTCCTCAGGTCATTTCTCATGTAATCATCACATATATTGCCAATGGTTCTAACAATGTTAACAGTCACTTTTCTTTTTTTTTTTTTTAAATTTGAAGACAATTTATAATCACTGGATATGAGCTGATATTTAAATCTTTTCGTACAAAGCTAAAATATCACTGTTTAAGCCCATTAAAATGACATTTTCTTAGTTATAATACATTAAACTTATGTAATCAGGAAATCTTGGTTACATTAATTTTTTATAAAAAAACAAATTTCTGAAATGACATATTCCATAAATTTGTATGTAATAATCTCACCATTTCTTTTTTTAATTAATTTTTATTTTTTATATTAATCACAGGTTATTTACTTTGTATCCCAAACATAGCCCCCTTCTTCATTCCCTCCCAATCCCACTCTCCTTCCCTCATCTCCTCCCTGCCCCTTTCCAAACCCACTGCTAGGGGAGGTCCTCTTACACAATGGCAATTAAAAACAAGGAAATCAGGAAATTTTCAGCCAAATGGTGGGAACCTGAAAAGATCATCCTGAGTGAAGTATCCCAGGAGCAGAAACACACACATGATACATACTCACTTATATAGACCTATAAGATAGGCTAAACATACTAAAATATGTGCACCTAAAGAAGATAAACAAGAAAGAGGATCCAGAGTAAGATGATCAATCCTCACTTAGAAAGACAAATGGGATGGACAGGGGAAGTAGGACAACAGTCACCTTTCACACTAATCTTTCACACTGACATTAAATTCCTGCCAGCCCTGCCTTCAAACACCTTTCTCAACTTTACTCTTAATACCGGTACAAAAAGCATTGAGTTCTGCTTAGGCAGTACTAATAGCTTCTTGGTTTGGCATGGTGCTACTGTTTTATCTCCTTATCTCGACATCCTTCAGCAAGTCCTATTGGCCTGCACCACCTCGACATCCTTAATATGTTACTTTCCTAAATATTTGGTGCACACATTTTTCAAACCAAAGTTTACTCACTTCCAGCATGTAACTTCTCTGTCAGTATGAAGCTTTTGCTCCAGCTAAATCACTGCAGAGAGAGTTGGGAAAAAGCCAAATTAAAAGACATCAGAAAATCAGTTTTAAAGCTGATTGATTGTCAATATGGGGGTGGAAAAAAAGAGGACATTTATTTTCTTGGGGAAAAAAAAAAGTCTTCATTTTTAGTCTGTCTGCAAAGTGCTGGTCCACTTTCTGTTACCAAGCAAAAAAGTCTGCACAGCCTAGAAGGAGAAAATGTAGAAGAACCCTGTCCAGGTATACATTTCAGCCACTGGTTTAAAAAACAAAAAAACAAAAAAAACAACAAATCATTTATTTCTAATGTTGAATTTTCCATAAAACACATGAATTTTACCCTGAGCAATTTATTTCTTAAAGTAAAGCAAGTATTTGCAAACATAGAATTATGAGCCAAGTGTAATATATTTTAGTGTTTTAAAAAAACGATAAATTGTGCAAACCGTAGAAAAATACCATTAAATTTTGAGCAGAAAAATTTTAAAAAAATCTCATTAAAGTAGAAAAATGATTTTCTATGTCAAAATGAAAAAAACCTAAATATTATTTATAAGTACTTACTCAATCCAATTTAAATTCATTTTATGACATTCACCCCACTTCAGGAATGTAATTCTATTCCACGTACTTATTAGACTGTGTGTGTGTGTTTGACACTAATAATTGTGGGATTATTACAGAAAACAACTGTGGTTGTTATCAATAAATATAACATTAAACAGTGATGGCATTGCTTCTAAAACCTAAGTTAAGGAACCACTCACTCAAGCCCAAACATGTGCACTTTGCTTTAGTTGTCTTTATTAGTGTTACAGAGGTTCTCTTTTGGAATCCTTAATAGAGATTATAGAAAAAAAGTACAGAAAAGCATGAGGGGAAAATATCTTTCATAGAGATTATAGGGATAAAAGTACAGAAAAGAACAAGGAAAAGACATACAGAACACATTAGAAAGAAGAATGATTAAAAATGTTTTGGTGTAATTGTCCCATGGTTAGATGGGTAAAGAATGAAGAAATGGATAGAATGTGATTGTCTAAGATATTCTCATATGAAACATCTTTATAACCGTGACTGTGTGTGGAGAGTAACACCAGCTGGAGAAATTTCAGACCATCTGATTGAACATGGCCTTATTCTTTAGAGTGTAAATAAACTGACTCAAGATTCCTATCAAATCTGGACCTTCCAGATGGTCTCACTTGATACTCCGCTGATAAAACAAAGAAATAGCTACTGTTTCAATTATTTTAATTGTAATTTTTCTACATTTTTGTATAGCATCTACTGAATGAACTGGAATTATTAGAAGTAAAGTGAGGAAACATTTGAACTTTGTCCTTTCACCACCAAAACTTACAGTATTATTGTTCCCTTTTTCAGCTGGACAGCGTTTGAGGCAGATCATGTGTCATTTGTTTATAGTTAAGATCCCAAGACTAATCATTTCAAGCATTAAAACCTCTGGTTTTACTGAAATTAAAATGTTATCTTTCCCTCAGTCCAGAGGTGTTCAGTTCACTAAAACATGATCCTGATTTAGGTTAAAAAATCTTCAGAAGTGAAAAATCCTTTTTATTTTTTTCACCTTTTAATTATTTTATTTTTATAATTTATTCAATTTATAACCCCAATTGCAGCCACTCCTTTAATCTCCTCCAGATCCCACCGTCCCTCCTTCTTCTCCACTATCCCCTTCCCCTAGACAACAGAAAGGAGGAACACTCCTTCCCTAGAGCTCCTGACCCTGGAGCTCCACAAAGAGAGTATTAAAGCCAACAAATCTGAGCCCAGAGGGGGCATGCACAGATTGATGCACCAACCAAGGACTATGCATGGAGAGGACCTAGACCCCCTGCTCAGATGTAGCCAGTAGGCAGCTCATTCTTCATGTAGAAACCCTAGTAAAGGCTGAGGAGGCTGCCTTGCCTGGCCACACAGGACAAGGATACAGGCAGTCCTGATGAGACTTGAAAAGTCTTTCTTTTATAGTCTTCATTCTCATCTACTCCTGAATGCTGTTCATACTTCTGTAGTCTAGAGTCCTCTCACAAAGAAATACAAGGTCATATGTAGTTAGAACATTAGCCATCTGACATTAGCATCCACCTGTGACAGGAGCCCAGATAGTTTCCTTGTTCTATCGCAGTGCTTTCTTGGTTGCTTCTAAGCTCCTGCATGGAGAAGTCTGTGATATTTTGTACAGACATTCAGACATCCCCCTTGTTATTTTTATTGTACTCTAACTCCCTGTTTTATTTTTCTCTTATATCATGATCTTTAGATGGTTCAAATTTTATTTTAACCCGGTTTCCTCCTGGTCATATGTAACTGTGCAATGTTTTTCTCAGTAACGATATTTCTCTAACCCACAGAGCGACTTTCTCTTTATTTATTTTTTTATAACTGTTAAAGCTAGACTCAACCTTGCTCCTCAATCACTAGCATGATCAGCTATAAAAATCCTTATTAGTGTTCTCATCCTTAATTTTCTTCTACTTAGATATCAAACTTATACAAGAGAAATGAACTCTCTTGTATTTATACACAGATACTAATACTTTTGATTTGGAATGCAAATGATATTCAAATTAGACCAATTAGGGAACTTGGCACTAACAACTGATTTCTTAAAACCAATTAAATATGCTAATTCATAAATTCTTTAAAATGTGCATAGTTTGTCTTAAACTATCTTGAATCATTAATTCTTGGACTTAGGGAATTATATTATAATTATTTTTCAATCAGGAAAGACAGATGTCGTCAACAATAGAAACATGCATTTATTATTAAAGACAAAATTCAGTCCATGTACTTTTGCCTTTGGAGCCTCTAATGACTTTATAATATTAATTAATATAGCCATATTTTATAAAGCACTATTAATGTAAATTTGTATCGTTATGTATGTTTAAGGACAAACTCAATTATGCCTATGGTTTTAAAATGTTTATATTTATAGTACACTAATAAAGCAATGTTTTGAGACATAGGAAAGAGCTCTAAATTTTTTATTACATTGTGCTCTTTTTTGTTTTATTTCCTCTAGTAACTTGGTTATTCACTAGGTCTCATATAGTCCATCCTGGTTCAAACCCAGCTACGTAGCTGAGACTAACCTTGACCTCCGTATTTTCCCTCCTTATCAAACATGTTCTGGAATCCACATTCTTATTTAATGCAATATTTATTCCTAAGCTCCTCGCCCATGCTATGGTAGCATTCTACTAACTGAGCTACACACCTAGCCAAACTTATTTCATATTTTAAAAATTAATTAAATTGCTTCACAGCAGTCTGGTTAAGATCAAGTGTTGTAAAAATTAATTAAGCATTTTAAACCATGAGATATTTATAACAATAAAGTATTACTGAAGTCACAGTTTTTAATTTATGAAAGAAATAACAATGGTAAGCTTAATGATTTTCAACTGTTTAAGTGTCTCGGTAAATGAAGAGACGCCAGAACTCCATTTATTTTTAAAGTTCAACTTTGTTTTTTACAAGAAGTATAAGCTAAATTTAATGGCAAAGAAATTAATGAAACACACATTTGCAATTACTGCTTAGCTTTGTCCCTGATATCTGAAGATCACTAAAGCAGGCAAAATAAACACAATAGGTAACTATGTGGAAGGCAGGGAGGATAAATGTCATTACTCAAACCTGATAAGATGTCCTATGCAGTAACAGGGAAATTCCACAAAAGCGTTAGATTGGTAACTAGATGTGAGACCAGCAAAAAAAAAAAAAAAAAAAAAAAAAAAAAAACTTGGATACATTAACAGGGTTTAGGATGATTGATGAATTTCTAATTCAGTCACAGTGAATGATGACTCCAAATTCACTTTATAAGTATCAATATGGCCAAGCCTTAATTTCTTTAGTAAATCAAAAATATTTACCATTTTTAAATAGGTTTGTTGGATACTAACATATAAGTTATAAATAATATTATTTTGTTTGATACAGTGTTTTAACGGTATCGAAAATATATGTATAAACTATTAAGCTTAGAAATGAAAATGAAACTTAAGTACTTTGAATTTACTAGATAATCATAGACACACTAACCACTGCCTAGACACAACTTGTCCCAAGTGTCTCTAGATATGGAAGGTTTCAGGGCTGATTTCTTGCATCATATGTTGTTTCAGCGGGATGGTTATGTATGTTCTATATTCAGTTGAATGTTTCTAAGAAGTTGAAATAATAGCTCTATGCATTGCTTCTCTTTTTATAATAATTAATTTTTCTTTTTTTATTAATTACAGTTTATTCCCTTTGTATCCTACTCATACCTCCCTCTCTTTTCCCCTCCCAATCCTACCCTCTCTCCCTCTTCTCCACCCATGCCCCTCCCCCAGTCCACTGATAAAGGAGGTCCTCCTCCCTTTCCATCTGATCCTAGTCTATTAGGTCTCATAAGGACTGGCTGCATTGTCTTCTTCTGTGAATCCCCTGAACGGGAGGTGATTAAAGAGCAGGCCAACCAGTTTATGTCAGAGACAGTCCCTGTTCCCATTACTAGGACACTGAGCTGCCATGGGCTACATCTGTGCAGGGGTTGTAGGTTATCTGGGCAGAGTGCAGGGAATCTTATGAAAGAAGGGGGAGATAGAAATTCCTGGAGAGGACAGGAGCTCCACAAGGAGAGCAACAGAACCAAAATATCTGGGCACAGGGAGGTTTTCTGAGGCCTTGCTTCTCTTATTAAGATAAGTTTGTAGCCATTAAACAACATGAATATTGTTACAACTATAAGGTCAATGTCTTGCCCATCCTTTGTGTTACAAGAATTTTTCATATTTTCTTTTTCCATCTCATGTGTTTAGAAATTTTTGTTAATGTCGGACTGCCAGAAGGCTTCTTCTTTCAGTAATGTTTCCAAACATGGTACAGATTCCTTGTACACATTCTTTTTAACTTTGCCTGTATGTGATTAACAATGTCTATGACTGGATTCAATGTCACAGATGTGTTTAAGGTTTTAAGATTGTTCAGAGTTTTTATCTTTGATATATATTTTACCCCAAGTTTTGTTTTGTTTTCCAAATCATACCATAAGCAAAAATTCGCCTAGGTCTTTATTGCTATACTGTTAACTCCTTCGGAAATTTATATTGTGACTGTAACATTGCTCTTTCTAGAAAATTCTTACCTTTCACTGCCTTGGACTAAGTTTCCTGGGATTATTTTTATTCATACTTACATGAAATGGTTTGCATTCAATAAATTGTCAATTGTAAAAGTGTTCTTAAGCAAAGTCTGTATTATAAGCAAGTAGATATGCTAGTTCAGCAGTTTTCCTTTTTTGACAAAATGTGTTATGCAAACAATGTTACAATTTGTAAGTACAAAAGAGAAAAGAAAATGCAGTATCCTCACAATGAATTTACTTAGTTTATCATTCTATATTAACCTTCATCCAATTTGGCTTTCTGTTCTAAGTGTAATCTTTCAAATTAATAGTATTAAGGACAAGTCTCTTTGACTAAAACAATATGTAAATAAAGTAAAACTACCTTATTACTTTTTAAGCAAATCCATTAACAATCCAGTGATAGAAAATAAAATTAAGGAAGATTTTATTATTTATTCATTATTTTTCAATATTTTGGTGTTTAGTATAAGGACATAAATTTGAAGGTTTCTTCTGTTCATATGTCATATACC
>REGO01000830.1:455974-466415 GCA_010120015.1 Rhombomys opimus
GTGCGTGTGCGTGTATTCTCATACTCACATTTGTTAACTGTTATTTTGATTCCTATTCGAAATCTCACCAAGTGATTTTTTTTTTCAAATGTTGGTTCATTCATACTTGCCCAGTAAGGATATTTCTGGATGGCAATATAATGATACGTAACCCTTGAACACGTACTGCTGACATATTGCATTTCTGTGAGTTCCCTTATCTTTGTAATATTGTAAATAGTGGATGCAATCATTATTTTAGGGCCCATTATTTCAGGTGAGCATACAGAGCCATTGAAAAGTAAAATAAATTCAACCAGAATGGAGATTAATCTAAAGATACAGTATTTGTACCATGGTCTGGCACGACTTTCTGCCAGTGCCCTTTGTAACTATGAAGCAGAAACAGAATTATACAGTTTCTTTCTGTAACTGACAGAATCACGAATTTGTAGAAACTTACCTAGAGTGCTAACAATAGTCATATGGATGCGTGTAAAATTGAAATTTACATTTTAAAAATATAAAAAATCAACCCAGGAAAATCTACTCTTAGGCTTGCCATTCATAGACTCTGATGAGAGTGATTTATGTGTGCTTTGGAAGTAATTATTTTAACAAAATATTGTAGATTATATGAAACAGGTTGGATTTTTATCTATTGCATATTTTATATTAAATAATGCAGTCATCTCACTAACAGAAGCACAGTTTCCTAGTTTTCCTTCCCATCATTATTCAAGCAGAGTTTGTTCTCAGCAGCCTTGTGCTGTATGTGTATGTTACAGAGGACAGGTTTGCAATCGAAGCTGATTGTTTGCCCAAACACCATCTGGCCTACCCATTTATAATATGTCAAATGAGACTGCCCAAGGTGTGAGGAAAATCTTAATTTCACATTTATTCAGGTCATATCGGTTGAGGAGTCTCAGACCACAGCTCAAACTGCACCATTACAATGTGTATGTTTTTATCACAGCTCACACAGTTTTAAAAAAAAAATTTCATCTCAATGCTTTCTGATTTTCACCACTTTCCCTGTAATTATTTTTAACACCTAACAGTCAAGTCATAACATTAAGCATGCCGCTAGACAGTTTTAAAATTTAGTAAACTAACTGATTAAATGGTTCAGAAGCCAAATGTCCCCGAATATATTTATATTAAATAATTATGGCCATTCTAGTAAAATTCCATATCCATATATAAGCGTACATACCATATCATTAAAAGAGGACCCAGAACCCCTGTTCAAGGAAGCCCATTGGTTACTCAGTTTGCAAGTGGGAACCCTAGTAAGGAGTACAGGGGCTGTCTCTGGTGTGAACTCAGTGACAGGCTCTTTGATCGCCTCCCCCTAGGGAGACCAGCCATGCCAGGACCCAGAGGAAGATGATGCAGCCAGCCTTGATGAGACCTGATAAGCTAGGGTCAGATAGAAAGGGAGGAGGACCTCCCCTTTAAGGGGCATAGGGCAGGGGCATAGGAGGAGAAGAGGGAAGGAGAGTGAGACTGGGAGAAGATGAGGAAGGGGGCTGCAGCTGGGATACAAAGTGAATACACTGTAATAAAGAAATATAAAATTAAATTTAAAAATACAACATTGTCTCTGATAAAGAAGATACCTATTCTTAATAATGACCTTTTTAAAAAAAAATAGCTATTAACAGACTATCAGGAACACACAAACTTAAGGTTTTATTTGAAAGTTAATGCCTCAGGATATTTTAAATCACTGGCTAAACCAGTTATTTAATACCCATGACCAATACTTGAAGTTTTATAATCTGACCTCTGTATGTGCATTGTGGCATGTGTGTGTATATACACTCATGTTAATCACACACTCATACACACACAGAGAGACACAGGCACACACAAACCCAGACTCACAAAGATGAGTAAATACTGACTAAATATTGCAACAAAATAAAATAAAATACCTTGCACTAAATGTTGCTAGTAAATGTATTATGAATTAACGTCAGCTTTATTTTGATATTTTCACACATATTTTTTAATAATACACACAGGTAATAAGTCTAACACAAAAGGAATATCAGACAGAAACATATTTTTACAGTTCATTTCTTTCACTTAAGCTCCTTTTGCTTTTGATGATGTTATGATCTTGCTTTTCCGACAGTCTCAGTAGTTCAGGCTGGCCTGAAACTCACTCTTCGTCTCTAATGGGTCTATCATCCTGTCTAGGTATTCCAAGTACCATGATTACATTTGTGAGCCACCAGACCCAGCTTCAAAATCATTTTTAACCCTCTGACATATACTGTGCCTGTCTATCTTATAAACTGCCTGACTCTCGTGGAAAATTAGTGCTTACAGATTTTGGATTTTTTTACTAAGCTTTGAAAACTGTATTACAATTCTGTAATACAGTATTATTATTATTATTATTATTATTATTATTCTGTAATAATGACTGTGTACATACAATTCTGATTACATACGATAATTATTAAGCCCTGTTTGGACAAACATTGTTTCTAATACAGAAGCTCATAAGTGGCCAAAATTCTGAGATTAAGTGTTTAAGAGTACTTTCTGTGCCTGAGAGGGACACTTTTATCATTCTGCCCTCTATAAAGCAGTACTGTCCCAGAGACACCAACTCCCAGTAACAATACTGAGACTTTTCATTATCAATGCTTAAGGCCTCTGCTTAGGTTGATTCCCGACTAGCTCCCAAAAATCAATTTCCCCAGTCTACAGCAATCTACTTTCTCCCGTGTCGCAAGCTACCTCTTCCCAGTCCAACTGCCTCTCATTTCACTGGCAAAAATCTCCAGCTCCTCTCTTCCCCAGAATTGCTCTCTCTCCAGAAGCCCGGCCTATCTCCTTCTGCCTAGCTATGATTGGTCAATCAGCTCCTTATTTAACCAATCAGGAAAAGTTGTTTAAAGAAAAACAGAGGATATTTCTGACAAAAATAATTCTCCCAACAACACCCCATCTCAAGGTTCAGCATCTCAAGGTTCTTCATCTTCGGGAGAGGGAGTGAAAAGAATGCAAGAGCCAGTAGATGGAGGGGAGTGGTGTGAAACGCTCTCTTTTGTTTAGTACATGCTTATTTGTTCACCTGACTAAAAGCAGCTTTGGTTAGCAGCACTAGAACAAGTCAGTTAAATTTTCCAGCAAGGGTGGGGAGTCAATGTCAAGGTTTTGCCCTTAGGTGAGGTATTTCTGGCAGATCCAGATGAAAACAAAATAATCTCTTTCCATTGTGGTGTCGCCACTAGTAGGTTGTGCAAGCCTGACTGGATTATTTTTCCTTCCTCATACACTATGAGCAGGATTAATCAAACTCAATCTATGTATTATTATTATTATTATTATTATTTTAGTAGAAATAAAGTTTACAAGGGAGCCTAAAGTTGTGAAAGATATAGATACGAATGTTCCTAGAGAAACTGGAGATGGAATAAAAGGGAAAAATATGATCAAGATATATTGAATATGTGACTGGAAATTTCAAAGAAAAATAACATTAGTTTAAGTAGAAAATTTCATACGTCATATAATGTGTCGTGATCATATGTACCTTCTTATCCCCTTACAAAACCATGTGCACCTTTCTTCTTCCAAACAAATCCCCCTCTTGCTTTCAAGGCCTATTTTCTTTTATGACCCACTGAGATTAATTAGGATTGCTTGCATAAACATGACTGTCAAGTTATTTACTGGAATATGACCACTTAGCATGGAGTAAACTACTAAAAAAAAAAAAAAATGGCCTCTCCTTCAGACCTGCCAAAATTTCCTCAGCACAGCTATGGAACTTCATGAGTTCTTCTACCACCTACACTGGCATGTTGATAAACTTGATCTGTGTAGATTTTGTGCAGGGAAACACAGCTTCTATGTGTTATGTGTAAACACCAAAGATTAACAGCATCCCCCTCATCCTGAAGAAGTAACACAGTCTCCCAGTCTTTATCAATGACCCTGCAGTGTTTGGACATGGGGTGGGATAATTGATTGCATTTAGAAGTACAGAACTCCGGGGCCCTGCAGAGACTGATACCCCAACCAAGGAACATTCATGGAGAGGACCTAAAACCCTTGCTAAGACGTAGTCCATTGACTCAGTCTCCAAGTGCTGTCCCTACTAAGAAGAGCAGGGACTGTCTCTGACATGAACTCAGTGGCTGGCTCTTTGATCAACTCACCCTAGGGGGTGCAGCCTTACCAGGCCACAGAGGAAGACAATGCAGCCACTCGGGATGAGAGCTGATAGGATAGGGTCAGATGGAAGGGGAGGAGGACCTCCCCTATCAGTGGACTGGGGAAGGGGGATAAGAGGAGAAGAGGGAGGGAGGATGGGATTGGGAGGGACTGAGGAAGGGTGCTACAGCTGTCATACAAAGGGAATAAACTGTAATAAATTAAAAATTAAAAAAATGAAACCAGCAGTTAATTGTTCTCAGAGAATTGGCTGGTTATGAATTGCTTATTCACTGAAATGGGTAGTGGGGGACTTTTCTGATCCAGTTGAGAAGAGTAATGATCTATGTTATAAAGAATACATATGTCAATTTGACATGTCTATGCAGCAAAACAACAGTAGCGTATTCCCCACAGGAGCCTAAGGTGTCTCCTACAATTTGCACTGATCAGGTTTACAATATCAGGCTTGAAACTTCTCCCGTGGAACTGGCCTCAAATACATTCAGACTTCCATTGTTATCTCAGTTAAATCTGTTATATCACCACTGCACCAGTGGGTGTCTTCGCCAGGCAGGTCAATATTGTAGTATTCAGGATCCACCACTGTTGAAAACTGTAGATGGATTTTCTCCCCCAGCAGTGTGCATGGCACTTTTGGTAATAGCGAAAAAGCTGGCCGGCAGGGGAGAAGATCAGTTCCAGCTTTATCTCTCTATATCCTGGAGACAGTGTGTGTGGTGTCCTCAGAAGTGATTTTTTTAGCATGTTTGTGGAAGAAAAAAAGGTAGGAAACAAAGACACTGGAAGTAGCCTCTATTGTTTGGGAAACATTTGGGCGTCTCCATAACTATAGCTCATAGGGAAATAGCTCACACATGGCTCTGGGATTTTTATTTAATGTTTTTTTTTATTTCATTATAGTTGCTGTTGTTTGTAGATTGTTATTTTTATTTATATATTAAAATTTATTCACTTTGTATCCCAGATGTAGCCTCCTCCCTCATCATCTCCCAATCCTGCCCTCCCTCCCTGAGATCCTCCCATTCCCCTCCCCATCCAATGATGTGGGAGGTCCTCCTCCCCTTTCATCTGGCCCTAGCCTATCAGGTCCCATCAGGACTGGATGCATTGTCTTCCTCTGTGGCCTGTTAAGACTTTTCTCCATCCCTCAGGAAGAGATGATCAAAGAGCCAGCCATTGAGTTGATGCCTGTTCCCGTTACTAGGAAACATACTTGGAGACTTAGTTGCCATGGGCTATATCTGTGCAGGGTTTCTAGTTGCCTTATTCTTGACACAAAGAAGAATACTTACTAAGATAAAAGAATGAGGTATTTTTCTAAATATTGTACTAAGATAAAGGAATGAGGATTTAGACGTATATTTTTCTTTAAGTATTTTTGAGTAACTACAGAAAGAGGATTCTTCAATCAGAACTGAAGCATGAAGTTATCATATATATTTTATTGTTAAGCAACTATAATTGCATACTAAAGACACTTTATCTATACGTATTTATAAACCTAGATATTAGGTGGAAGACCATTTCTTTTATTTCACAATCAAATTGCTAATAGAAATCTAGGAGATTTAAATGCCATATATCACAATTTCATAATTGAATTGTTTTTTTCATTGCATTAAAATGAATTGAATTGTCATATATAAAGTTATCAATTTACTCAGACAGATATCAAGTATTTTATAAAAGAGCTGACTTAAACATCACACAAAGAATAAAAGATTCTAATCCTTAACCTCTTCCACAATTCTATGTCACTAATTTTATGTCAACTTGTGGCATGTAAACATGCTGAATAAAATTAAGCAAAACATGAATGTTTTTTTTACAATGCACTGTCTACAAATGAATGTGTCATAACAAGTATGATTGACTAATTGCATATTTTTACTTAACATAATTATTTTAAATACATTTGTCATGTTCAAACACTCATTTGACTGTAAAATTATAAATTTCGTATTTTCTATAGATTAAACTAAATTATATACCTGTGTGAATTTACTCTTCTTTGAAAAAAGAAAGGCATACAAAACATAAATTAGTCACAATAATTAGCCAGATTTAGGTTTAATTTTTGTGAATGCTGATCAAAATATTTACAAGGAGCATATATATAATAAAAGTAAATTCTCTTTATTTCATTTTGAAGATAAGTTGAGCAAACTGCTTTTTTTAATAGAAACTCAGTTTTATTTTTCTATAACCTTTGGTTAGGACAGCATTTTTTGGTTTAAAATTATGGTAAAATTTCACTGCAGTATCAATTTATATAGGGCATTGCTTTCTATGAGGCATGCATTTTCTTAAATGCATTTAGCATTGCTTTTCCTTGAGTGAATAAAGTAAGTGGAAAACTATAACATACTTAAGACATGATTATATTTGGACTTGTTTATTAAAAGATTATTATGGATTTTATCTCCACTTTTACTTCACTGTTACAGAGAGAGAGAGACTATTTTAAAGGAAAATGGAGAGATTGTTCAGAAGTTAGGAGTGCTTACTTCTCTTTCAGAGGATACAGAAGCCATTCCCACAATCAACACAATTACCCACAATTGTCTATGAGTCTAGCTCCAGGAGCACAGCGACCTCTTTTGCCCTCCTCCAGCTCCTGTATACACATAATGCAGGTAAACCTTTGCAGTCTCACAGACACACTCACAAATAAGAAAATACAAACAAACAGAAACAGGTAAATAAATCTAAGCACCGAAATAAAATCTGGAAAAGTTTATTTTTTAAAGAAATGACTTTTAAAATTGTAGACTGCTAGCTTCCTCTCTTCCACTATGCAATCAAACCATAATTATAGTAGGATGGTTGCACAGAGCTAATAAAATATAAGTGTAATGCAATTAGAGAATGTCTACTGAGGCAACAAGCCTTTCTTTCAAGGGATGTAAGTTAATCCTACATAAGTTCTTAATATGATTTAAATTCTTACTGGCTTTATATACTTTTTATAAATTCCTTACTGGCTGCACATGAGTTAAAAAATCACTAGCTCATAAACTTCTTGTAAATTGACTCTGTGAATCTCCTGAGTAAGTTAAGTTTATGTTTATATACAAGTGGAAGCTCTTGTCTGAAATGCTGCCCTAGCACCAGGCAAAAGATTTGCCGGAAGTATTGATCCACATGGCCATGCAAATAATGGAAACATGTTTGTTGGTAAACTGTGATTTCAACTACTGTATTAAAATTACTGTCTTCATGAAGTTCAGTGCCATTAAATTAGACCTTACTGTGATTTTATCTCAGTGTGTTCTTGCTGAAGTAGGGATTCCATTCTATTTTACAACACTAAATTGTGGAGAAGCATCTTGTTACCTAAAGACATCCCCCAGCTAGCCTTTTGAAACACAGCCTGCTTCACCATTTGGAAATTCACTACATAAAACTGCTTAGAAGTGGGTTTTCAGTGATGAAGACAAGGTAGAGAAAAAGAATTCCAAATGAGTCATAACACTGTATACGATGTAGCCTGACTTTCAGAGCCTAGCTTGACCTGCCTTGCAGAATTCCTGTTGTGGAGGTTTGATCTCCTCCTAGCAGGGATCTCTGGCCCCTGGCAGTGCACTCACAGCAATCTATGGGGAGAGCTGTGGGAGGCCAAGTGAACAGTACAAAAACAACAAGGCTTTGCCTAGTAAAGAAGGACTCAATCAAAAGGAAGGCACTTTCCCCAATACTGCTTAGCCAATGGGGCAGGCTAACAGAACAAAGAAATTCATGGGAACTACACACTGAAAGATGCACGGAGCGTTCTTTGAAAAGACGTGAGAAATAAATCTCTAATGATTTTAATGCCAGATTTAGGAAATGGACATAACAAAAAAATATTCATTTAGAAAATAGTAGTAAGTATTTACTAGAACACAAACTAATAATTTCAGTTATTTTTATGTACATTTTGAAGAGGGCAAAATTTAGGGAATCTATTTTTATCATGGTTAAATTAGAAAATAAGAATTTCCACTTGCTAATGACAAGCTGGTTAGTGGTGTTAAAGTATTCTCGAATCACTGAAAACAGCTTGATGTAAACATATACTTAGCAATTATTTCGGCACATTTCTAATATAATAATTGAGTTATATAAATTACCTATAAAATCAATCCATAAAACAATATGCTTTACGTTTAACAAGTGGCAACATTGTAATGGTCTAACATATCACAAAACTGTAAAATAATACGCTAAGCATTTTATTTGTCAAAACTATGAAACGAAATAGAGAACAAATATTTCTTTCAATATACTCACACAGTTATTTCTAGCTTTGTTCTTTCTTCGGTCCTGAAGACAGACCTTATATTGAGACTGTGCCTTCTCACTCATACCTTGGCCACTCCCTTACTCAGGTGCACAGGTGAAACAATTCCTTCACTAAACTGTAAAGAAAATCTTTTCCATTTTCCCTCAATTTTTATATTTATACACTTTGCATCCCAATAAAAGCCCCTCTCCTTTTCCTCTTGATTTCACTCTTACACCCCTTTTGTCCCATACCCTCTCCCCTTGCATGCAGGGAAGAACACCACCCTGGTATCAAGTCACAGCAGGACCAATGGCATCCTCTCTCATGGAGGCCAGACAAAGTAGCCCAGGTACTAAAGAGAAGCAACAGAGTCAGAGACAGGCCCAGCTCCACTTGTTAGGGGACTGGCAGGAAGACCAAGCTGGAAGTCTGTTACCTACGTGTAAAGGAGCCTAGGTCCAGCCCATGCACAGTCTTTGGTTGGTGGTTCAGTGTCTGTGAGCCCCTCTGTGTCCAGACTGTGGGTCTTAGTTGACACTGTGGGTCTTCTTATGGTGTTCTTGACTTCCCAGCTACCTCAACCTTTCCCCAGGACTCTTCCACAGGACTCTCTGAGCTCCACCTAATGTTTGCTTGTGAGTCTCTACATCTGCTTCCATTAGCTGCTGAATGAAGCCTCACAGAGGACAGTTATGATAAGCTCCTGTCTGCAAGCATAGCAAAGTATCATTAAGAGTGTCACTGCTTCCTCTTTATCTTTGCATATCTTGTAGGCAGGACATATTTGGGGATGAAGGTTTGTGGGTGGGATGCTGTTCCTCTCTTTCCATTGGCAGCCTTGTCTGGCTGTAGGATTTAGTCATTTCAGGCTCAATCTCCCCTACTGCTAGGGGTCTCAGCTAGGGTCACCCTCATAGACTCCCAGGAGCCCCCCTGTCCCAGGTCTCCTGCTTGTCCCAGAGATGCCCCTGCCCCCATAGAGATTTTGTTCTCACTCCCAGCCCTCCTCCATCCTCCCTCACCTGATTTCCATCCCAGTTCCCCTCCCCAACCCCATTCCCACACACTTTCCTCTTTCCCTTCACTTCAGACTTCTTTTTTATTTCCCTTTTTGAATGAAATTCAAGCACCCTCCCTTGGGTACTTCTTGTTAATTACCTTTTTGGGTCTGTGGATTGTCGCTTGGTTATCCTGTACTATTTTGCTCATATCCACTTATAAAGGAGTGGATACCATGTGTGACTTTCTGGCTTAGAGGTTATCTCAGTCAGGAAGATATATTCTGGTTCCATCCATTTTCCTGCAAAATTCGTGATGTCCTTTTTTTAAATAGCTAGCAACATTCCATTCTGTAAATGTACCACATTTTCTTTATCCTATAAATTTGGGTATGTGGTGCCCTCATTTTTATTGAATTCTAGAATGCCTTTAATTTCTTTATTTCTTCCTGACGGTGTGTCATTATTTGGAGAGTTGTTGAGTTGCCATGAGTTTGTAGGGTTTGTAGGGTGGTGCTGAAGTCCAGCTTTAATTCATGGTTATCTGATAAAATACAGGGGTTTGTTTTCATTTTATGTATCTGTTGAGGCTTGGTTTGTGGTAGACTACATGCTAAATTTTATAGAGGAATCCATGAGTTGCTGAGAAGAAGGTGTAATCTTTCTTTTGTGTTTGTTCTGTAGATACCTGTTAGATCCAGATGATTCACATTATCATTTAGTTTCTTTACTTCTCTGTTTAAATTGTGTCTCAGTGATTTGTTCATTGATGACAGTGTGCTGATGTTTTCCACTATTAATTTGGGGTTTGAGTTCAGCTTCAGTAATGTTTCTTTTGTGAATGTGGGTGCCATTGCATTTGGGGCATACATGTTCAGAATTTAGACATCAGCTTGGTGAATTTGTACTTTGATGAGTCAATGAAGATACCTGATAAAACAGGATCAGATGAATGGGGGGAGGTCCCCCCCATCAGTGGACTTGGAAAGGG
>REGO01000830.1:518159-544452 GCA_010120015.1 Rhombomys opimus
CTTACAGGCCACAAAAGATGACAATGTAGCCACTCATGATGTGACCTGATAGACTAAGATCAGAAGGAAGGAGAGAAAGACCTCCCCTATCAGTGGACTTAGGGAGGGGCATGCATGAAGAAGGGGGAAGGTGAGTGGGAATGGGAAGGGAGGAGGGAGGGTTTTATGGGGTGATAGAAAGTGAATAAACTGTAATTAATAAAATAAAATTAAATTAAAAAAAAGAATTTCTCCTCAATGCCTATTTTTTTAAGCATAATTCTACAATGGCCGTTAGCAGATAGTTTTAAAACACATTGCTTGAATTGCAAAATGCAGGTGACCATAAAATTTAGTCTTGCACGTTGAGAAGCTGAAAATTAGTCTAAGAGAAAGTTCCATCACTAATTTTTATGCCTATGGACTTTTAAACAGTATTTAAACAAGTTATTCTCTACATCTGCTAGTCAGAAAAAAAATGATTGCTTTAAGAACCATTTAAGGACAAATGATAACTCTTACAATTCATGCTTATTTTACGATTAGTTTTTATTGTAACAATATGATTGTCTTGTAACTGAGACAAATATACCTTAATGTTTCTATAATCTATAAAATAAAACCCTATATTTTACAAGTATTATTTCAAAAGGATATTTTGTCCCAGTTACACAATCTCATACTGCTCAATTATTGGCCATGCCTTTGCCTAGTGCTGAGAAATTCTTGTAACTGTTTCTACACATTTTTCTGATCATTATATACTTAAATTTAATATTTTTTAAAAATTATTGAAAATAGATATGTATTATTTTTAAAATACTACTTTGTTGCTATATTATTTTTGTCAAAAACAAAAATCACCCATGTCACTATTGTAAAACACCATCATATTTGTTTTCTGATTGACAGAATTATTAAACATCTTATGTTTATCTGCCATACAGTCTTTCTGGTGAGGGTTAATTTGTTTTAATATAAATATTTGATACTGAAGATACCTGATAAAACAGGATCAGATGAATGGGGAGAAGGTCTCCCCCTATCAGTGGACTTGGAAAGGGGCAGGGTGGAGATGAGGGAGGGAGGGTGGGATTGGGAGGGAATGAGGGAGCAGAATACAGCTGGGATACAGAGTTAATAAAATGTAACTGATAAGAAAAAATAAAATAAAAAAGAATCTGTACAAATGGTGCCATCTGACAAGTCTATCTTTTTCAGCAAGATATAATCACATTAACCAATATGAACACATTAAATGTCAACTTCAGTGCACAATTATTTTATTGAATGTTTTTTTCATACAGTAAATTTTGATCACAGTCTTCCCCATACCATCTTGATCCATATTCTCCTCAATATCCAGTCATGCAACTCCATGCAAACTTTCTTTTTCTTTCTAGAGGATAAATAAATAAACTATAGTAAAACAAAGTAAATAAACAAACAGAAACAGTTTTGGAAAAAGAAAGGAAGACAGAAAAAGAGAAAGCATGGGAAATAAATACTCATACAGACACATACACAAACACAAACACACACACACACACACACACACACAAAGGCATATACAGAAAACTCTTAAAAACATACAATCATCTGAGCAGAGGTTCCAGGTTATATCCATACATAGTCCTTGGTTGGAGAAACAGTTTCATATAAGACCTCTGTGCCCAGATATATTTGGTCCTTGTGGAGCTCCTATACTCTCCAGGTAATATTAACTCCCCCTTCTTTCACATGATTCCCTGCACTCTGCAAAAGGTTTGGTTATGAGTCTCAGTATCTGCTTTGGTACACTTGCTAGGCAGAGTCTTTCAGAGCCTCTATGTGGTTGGCTCCTGTCCTGTAACTTGTTTTCTCCTACATCCAATGTCCATCCCATTTGTCTTTCTAAGTGAGGATTGATCATCTTACCCTGGGTCTTGTAGCTCATAGTAACTCAGTAACCAAGTGGGTTTCCCTTGTAAGAGGAACAGGGTCTATTTCTGACATGAACTCAATGGTGGACTCTTTGACCTCCCCACCTCCCAAGGGAGGAGCAGCCCTGCTGGGCCACAGAGGAGGACCTTGCAGCCAGTCCTGAAGATAACTGATAAACCAGAGTCAGATGAAAGGGTAGGAGGTCCTCCTCTATCAGTGGACTTAGAAAGGGACAGGGAGAAAATGAGGGAAGGAGAGTGGGATTGGGAGTGAATGAGGGAGAAGGATACACTTGGGTACAGAGTTAATAAAATGTAACTAATAATAAAAATTAAAAAAAAAAAAAAAAAAAATTATTTAAAAAAACATACAATCAGAAACGGTAAGAAATGGTCAAAAAATGTCCAAAATGTCTCCAACAATGTCCCTGATCTTTCTCTGTGTAGGTCACCTAATGGCAGGCATGGAGCACCCCTTAAGTGTGGGTTATGTATTCAGTGAGGCTCCTTGGATGGAATCTATTATTTCCTTTGCAGCTGGTTGTCACTTGGAGACAGCTTCTGAGTTAGGGATGTGGGTTCGTGTCCACTTCCCTCTTAGCTCCGCCAAGGTAGGCCTGGTCATGTTGCTACAGACTCATATGTGTATCAGCCCTATTACCTTGGTGCGGTTCAGCTCACAAGCCATCCACCTTGTATTTTGCATCGTGCCTGGAGACCTTGCTGTAGGGTTTTGAAGAAGATAACTCATTTAGTGTAGGAGAGGTCCACTCCTGTGGGAGGAGGAGGCTTCCTTGATGCTGGCTGAATGAGATGCTGATCTATGGACACAGTAGAATGTTGGTAGGAATCAACTTATAGCTACCTGTGTTTAGCAGATTGTGCACAATTTTTAAAGTACCTTATTCATTAAGCAGCTCTAAATCATTTTGATGACATAAGGTAAAATGGTGCTGGTGCTTATGAGAACTCTGTCTCGTCTCTGTGTATATGTTCGTGTGTATGCTTGTGTGTGTGGTATGTGCTTAACAGTAAATCAATAAATCACCTATGACACCATGTTTCGTATGGTGAAATATGTATTCACTTAGAGAATAGTTGTTGACAATGAAAATAATATTTCCCTTACTGATTTATTTGCATTCAAACCTAAAACGTTGCCCTGGATAATGGCATTGTTGAGTGGGGCAACACATCTACAAAAATCCTGCCTCAATGATTTCAGTACCCACAACATACATCATGGGAGGGGAAAGATTATTTTAACAAGTTCCTTTGACTTTCAGGTGACCCACGGACTAACACACACCTACATTAATAAATTAAAAATTGTACAATTACATTGTTAAATTCAATAGCTAATGTAAACGGAAAACTTTAATAAAATTATAATAACTTCTTCATGCATAACAAAATACTGATATGCTGAAAATACTCTCTTTTCCTCAGTTACCACCCTAATAAGGAAGACTTTGGCAAATAAGACAGATTCCTTCTTCAGTGTGCTCCTTATTTTACTTGTTAAGTATCATAACATTCTTGACAAACTGGACATTTCCTACATTTCTTTGTTTAAATTGGAGTTTATAAACTGCAATATATTTTTCACATATTGTATACAATTTTACATAAGTTCTTGCAAAGTTAAAATGGACAGCGATTGTTTTCTTTCAAAGTGCATTGTTCATTGCTTCTGATGCCAGTTTTCTCTGTTGATGTTTGGGAATATATTTCTCTGTTTTTTTTTTTTTCTGACCAAACAATAAGGTAGTTTTTAATCCACATCGAATAGCATAACTTTAAATACCTTCAGGTATCAGCAATAAAGTCTTCTGCGTCTGTATCCATTTAAAACTGGCTTACTGTTGACAACTCTCATTTATCTCCTCTCAGACCTCCATTCACCCACTGCAACTGGGATTATACGTAGTGAAAGTAGTCCATCACACAAAAAATGCTCACGCAAAATATAAATAGAGTCGGGGGTGATGGCACTTAGGGAGGCAGAGGCAAGCAGATCTGTGTGAATGCTAATGTCTGCACAGAGAAACCCTGTCTCTAAAAACCATACATATATTTTCATGTATGTATGTATGTATGTATGTATGTATGTATGTATGTATGTATGTATCTATCTATCTATCTATCTATACATATGTATATATATGTTATACATATGCATACATATATATGTTATACATACACATGTAACTCTCATGTTATCACTGTCCACTTTCACATATATACCAGTCTGCTCCCTCAAAGGGTCATGTTTTCCTTTTTCTCCCAGAATTTGTCTTTCTCCTCATCTCATCTACCTATTTGTCTGTCTGTCTTTCTACCTATCCCATTTTCTTCTATCTTATTTTTCTGCACAGAGAACACATTTAATTCCTTCTATCATTTTTCTATTTGTTACATATTTCATTTTCCTACTTACAAAAACATTGTTCTGCCATACATTGTTACTCATATAAGTGGAGCAACTTCCAAGTCTGTTTATGTAAACTTTCATGAATGTTTTAAACACAGTTTGTTTGCATGAATGTATGCCTTTTATTTCACTCTCTCTATGAACCGTATTTGTTGTTGGCAACAATGTTTATTATTGCAGCTTAAATATATATTATTTGCTTTAATTTGAAACTATGCATATTTTTTTACACATGTTGTTGCACGTTGTTTTTATTCTCCGCATGTCAAATAGTTATTAAGTTGGACACTTAATGTATAGCTAATTGTCCTCTCTGGTCTGTAAATGTCCACTACTACCCTTTCATTGTAATTATTCCAGCCTCCAGAATGTGGACATAAGACTCAAAATTATTTACTCAGCATTTTGATCCTTAGATATTCCTGAACAAACCAGTCTTCTTTGTACTTTTTAAATTATTTTTTTTATTTTTTACAATTTATTCACTCTGTAACTCAGCTGTATTCTCGTCCCTCCTTCTCTCCCAATCCTGCCCTCCCTCTTCTCCTCCAGTGTTACTTCCCCAGTCCACAGGAAGGGGAGGTCCTGCTCCCCTTCCCCCAGCCCCTAACCTATCAGGTCTCATTAAGATTGGCAGCATTGTCTTCCTCTGTGGCCAGGTAAGGCTGCACCTCCATTCAGAGGAAGGAGATCAAGAGCCAGCCACTGAGTTCATGTCATAGACAGTCCCTGTTCTCTTACTAGACCACCCACTTGGACACTGAACTGCCATGGGCTACATCTGTGCAGGGGTTCTAGCTTACTTCCATGAATGATCCTTGCTTGAAGTATCAGTCTCAGAAAAGACCCCTGTGCCCAGATATTTTGGTTCTGTTGCTCTCCTTGTGAAGTTTCTGTTCTCTCCAGGTGTTACTATCTGCACTTTCTTTCATAAGATTCCCTGCACTCTGCCCAAAGTTTGGTTACCAGTCTCAGCATCTGCTTTGATACACTGCTGGGTAGAATCTTTCAGAGGCCCTCTGTGGTAGGCTCCTGTCCTGTTTCCTGTTTTCTCTTTATTTCAGTGTCCATCCTGTTCGTGTTTCTGAGTGAGGATTGATCATCTTACCCTGGGATCTCCTTCTTGCTTAGCTTCTTTAGGTGTACAGATTTTAGTATGTTTATTCTATATTATATGTCCACTTATAAGTGAGTATATACCATGTGTGTCTTTCTGCTTCGGGGATAAATCACTCAGGATGATCTAGATCTCACCATTTGCCTGCGATTTTCATAATTTCCTTGTTTTTAATTGCTGAGTAGTATTCCAATGTGTAAATGTACCACAATTTCTGTATCCATTCCTCTCTTGAGGGGCATCTGGGTTGTTACCAGGTTCTGGCTATTAGGAATAAAGCTGCTACAAACATGGTTGAGCAAATGTCCTTATTGTGTATTTGAGCCTCTTTTGTATATTTCCCTAGGAGCTTTATAGGTGGATCTTGAAGAAGCACTATTTCTAATTGTCTGAGAAAGCGCCAGAGATACTGCATCTTTGAAACTTGGTGAATCATCTTTCATTTTTTACTTTTTTATTTTTTATATTAATTGCAGTTTATTCATTTTGTATCCCAGCTGTAGCCCCCTCCCTCATTCCCTCCCATTCTCACCTTCCCTCCCTCATCTCCTCCCATACCTCACTCCAAGTCCACTGATAAGGGAGGTCCTCCTCCCCTTACATCCTACCCTACCTTATCAGCTATCATTTATGCATGTTCAACATATACATTTTATCCTGCCACATTGAATATCATACACCACAGGCTAATGTATGTGATAAATAAATTCTTACACCCAAAACATTCCATTTTATGTTCTGATTGACTGTTATAAGCTTTTTTTTTTTAGCTTTGAAACCTTTTCTTTTATTAAACATAGTCTTTGACAGTTTCATACACATATGTGATACATTCTTAGTCATTCCCTATCCCTCTCCTTTCTCCTTATTAACCCTTCAGTTTCCCTACATATCTCTCTCTCACTTTTTTTTTATTACATTTTATTAAATCTGTATCCCAGCCTTGCCCCGAACCCTCATTCCCTCCCAGTCCCTCCCTCCCTCCCTCATCACTACTGTGCCCCTTTCCAAGTCCACTGACAGGGGGGGACCTCCCCCCATTCATCTGATCCTGTTTTATCAGGTATCTTCATTGAGTTCCTGTTAGAAATAGTCCTTGTTCCCCTCACTTTGGGAAACCAATTGGTTACTGAGCTACCACAGGCTACATCTGAGCAGAGGTTCTAGGTTATATCCATACATGGTCCTTGGTTGAATGTCAGTTTCAGAAAAGACCCTATGCCCAGATATATTTGATCTTTGTGGAGCTCCTATCCTTTCCCCATCAGACTAACTCCCCTTCTTCCTTATGATTCCCTGTACTCTGCCAAAGGTTTGGTCATGACTGTTATAAGCTTTTACCATATTGCCCCAAAGTCTAAAGATTCCTGATGTTCAGCTATTTACCTTTAAGAACTAATGGAACTCAAATTTAGTAACTTTAGAATCAGATGGTGTTATTACATTAGCATAACATAATCCTATATTAATTGGATTTACTAGGTAATAACATGCTTCCACCCCAGAAAGGAATGGAAGCTTATGCCTGTGACCTCAAAACTAAAGAGAGTTAGACAGAAGAACTGCTAGTCCAAGACCAGACTGCTGCATATGGAAAGAATCTGTTTCATAAAAAGAACAGAAAACAAGCAGATAAAGAAGAATAAAAATGATCTTTTTTTTCTGTTAAAGAGCTCTCCTCTTTTGTATAGACTACTGCTATTTTTAATCTTTGTCTAGAAAACATCTGGTATATTGACCATGGAGATGAATGATGAATGATCTATTCCTGACTTAAAATAGAGCTGAAATCTTTATGGGATCAATATAACTTCCCGGATCTTCATACATCTCTTTTGGATAATCCCTTACCTTCACATACCAGTTTCTTGTTCAATTATATTTATCTATCTATCTATCTATCTATCTATCTATCTATCTATCTATCTATCTATCTATCTACTTATGGTAAATTCTTATTGGTTTTATTATATTTTATCATGATTTTTAAAAATTATTGTATTTCGCTCTTCATGATTTCAAACACTTTATAAGATATATCAAAACATTTATTTTCAGATTGCAATTAGGTGATAATCTCATTGACTTGACTTTCTTGCAAGGACCTAGGGAACAGTGTGTCATTTCTGGTTCTGGTGTACAAGTGGTAATATGTCCAGGTAGTGGAGCCTGGTCAGAGGGTTGTTACGTGGGATCATTATATGGTGGACACCACTTCAAAAAGAGATTAAGTCATTCCTACCAGATGCTGCTTCAAGTGGGTGTTTCCACAATAAACTTACTTGATGCTGCAGTTTTCTACCTCTCCTGCCAACTTGGCCTCTGTGTACATCTTCTTCCTATGGCTGTCACACACACTGCCACTAAACAGTATTTTTAACCCCGGTGTGATGCAGATAAAAGAATCCCTCCAGAGGACAAATATATCAACCTTTGTGATCTGGAACTTTTGGCTACTAAACTCTGTTATTGAGATAAAGTTTTCTTCTCAAAAGCTTCCAGTATTAAATATTTTGTGATTACCATATAAATTAATACTATAAGACAAATGTTAAGGCTATGTCTGTGTAAAAAAAAAATAATTCTCAAAGCGATATGAAAAACTGATAATTCACACACTATGACACTCATCGCTTGAGGAAATATTATAGCGTATTTTGGTGAACTTCATAAATTGAACCATTTTAGGTCATGAGGTACACGTGGAGAACAGTTACGCAAACAGATGGTCAGGCATCCTCAATGCTGCAGAAGCAGCAAAACTGAAGGTAAGAGAAAATGGTGAAGAGGTGTGACTGGAGCAAATATTACGCTAGCACACATTAAAAGTAAAACAAGATTGGACCATTAAGTGTGTCCACATGCTATTAATAGTCAGGCTTTTAGAAACATCATTACATGTAAATGTTTCAATTGAGCATTTTGAAAAGAAGAGTGTCCAAGAGTTCAAATAAGAATTTAGGTATATCTGTGGATCTTATAAAGTTGTGGTAAAATTGCTTTGTCACAGTATAAAAGTCATTAGTTAAATCTGAAACTCAATGAACTAACTATTAAAATGCTTATTAAAATTATTGTTATATCTCATCCAAGATGTTTAAATTCAGTGTTGGATTCTAAGCTTTGCCTGTCCTCCTTACCCTTGTTTGATTCATATATCTCTCATATCGTGGTCTGTTTGAGTTCTAAATGTTTGCCTAGGTCAACCTCAACAAGGCTGTAATAACTTTCTTCTGCCTTTGTTGCTTTATTATTCAAGGTCACCCTTAACAAAATCACCTTGATATAAGAGAAAGACCTTACATTCTACTTTTAAATCTCAAAATCATATTAGTGTAATCAATACATTGTTTCTGATCCAGTAGAAAATAGTAACTGCAATCATGCTTTGTAATTTCAGGAATTATTTCAACAGGAAAAGTAACTGCTCACAGTTACAGACACTCAATGATTACTGAATCTCATTTTGACTAGATGAAATGTGATCATTAGACCATCCGCATGTGACAATCCATCACTCACATACTATATACTGTTGGAAATTGATGGTTTACCTATACTTATAACCTCATTGTTCTGTATATTGTATTGCACACATTATACTATCTTTATCTCACAGTTCTATCATGGCTTAACTTCATTTCAATAGACGAGGTCAACATGATCTCATCCATTAATGTGAATTTGTTCTTTCTGTTTGGACTTAATCATATTTATAATAGCTGTGTTCCAGAAACCCCTTTTATGTCTGTTCTGTATGGCTGTATCTCAACTGAACATTATCGTAGTCTAAGGATATTAACAGATATGCAGCCACATTGATTTTCTTTTTCTTTTCTTTTTTTTTTTTTTTTTGATTTACAAAAAAAGAAATTTGATTGGAGAGGATTGAACACATGAAAGGAATAACATGATTTTCACTGTTTTATAGCTGATTCTCTGGGAGTGAAAAAAAAAACTTTTGTTGGGCAAATGCAATTAGGGATCAGTGATCTGAAGAGTTAATTACAAAGATCAATGCTGATGGTTTTTGAGACTTTGTTTTTGTATCAGCCTCAGAGTGTTTATGATATGTGATAGTCTCTTTCTTGGTGCCTAAAATATCAGTACTCTCATTAGATAAAGTTTATAAAAACTCAAATATCATCCAGTAATTTCAAAGTTGTCAAATGTGTTATAAAGCTGGAATTTATTTCAATTACAATTCTTTTCCCACATGTTAAAGCTATTTTAACCTTTAGCAGCATACAATTATTACAGAATAGATCATTTTTAATGATTCATTATGTATGAGGTCATTTGACAATGCAATTAGCTTTGTGATGAAAATTTCTATTCTTTTGATCATTCTGTACCTATAATGAATGAGGAGAGTTTTACATCTAATTTCCTGAAATTAGAAGATTAAAGATAGAAACAGACTTTTGTATTTAAATGAGACACAGAACGACTAGATTGCATTAGTCTGTTAGCTGTGCAGGCTAGAATTGCAGAACTTTGGAGTGTTGCTCCTTAATTCATTATTCATGCAACAGATCTATTGGTCCTGTCTGTCAGTTTCCATTATCACCAAAATTCTCAAAGTGTGCTTGCCACTGTTATCTACAGATTAAAGAATAGGTCTTGCAAGTCCTCAAGAATGCGATGTCTCACTGTATTGCATACATGACTAAGAAATGAAGCCAAAAGAGGTTGGATAGTAGTTATGAAATTCTGTGTAAATGTGAGAAAGAAAATTTTGTTTCTTTTTTTACTTTTTCTTTCTTATTCAGTATTGACCAAATGATTACTGTTTCCAGATAAGACTTGCTGTATTTCAAATTCCAAGCTTTTTCTTACATAATAATTCCCAAAGTATCTTGCTTTTTGTTTCGAATGAATTTAAGCAAAATTTAATTCACATAAAGAGAAACTTTTGTAGTGAATTTATATAGATTCTTATTCTGTATGTTGTTCTAGGCGTTTTAAAATCAAGTTAAGTACTACAATAAGCCCAGGCTCATCAGTATGACTGTGCCTTAAGAAAATACTCTCAGTGCACATCCTAGAGTAAAATTGTCACAAGATTGTGATCTCATCTTGGATTCAGATATGATTTTTCCTTAAAAATACTATAGCCAAGTAGGCTTGTGAATTAATTATGAAATTGCCCAATTTAGAACTCTCTAGTCATCCCAAACTCAAAGAAACACCACTAAGGTATTTGTCTCAAATTACATTAAAGTAAATTTTTAAAAGGCACAGATAGATCAGTCTCTGCTAGTTCAAGGCCAGTGAGCATGCTTACGCAGTGAGCTCTGGCCAGTGGAGAGTACAATGTAAGATAGTGTCTCAAAATTTTTTAAAGAGAGGAAGGGAAGAAGGAAGGGTCGGTTGGTGGGAGGGAAGCAGAAAGGAAGATGTCAGGGGTTGGAGAGCTAAGCTTTTAAGTGAAATATTATGATGGTCTTGTTTTAAAACATCTTTTGAAGCTAAGTATTTTTATGATCGTCATGGGTACTAAATAAAAGTCCTTTCACATACTGTACAAGAGTTACACCTTGATCTCTTGAATTTATCATATTGAGAAAAATCTCTAGAAATAAAATTTGTAGGACATACATCTCTTTAATGACATAATCTCTTATGGAATTTCTTCCTCCTGACTTGAATATTAGCCTTAGAATTACTTCCCATTTCTCTTCCTGTTATCCATTAATCCAGATTAGGTTCCTATCTTATTTGTGAGAAAACATCTCAGAAAAACAAAAGAAAACATAACTTCATGTTGGCCAATGTACAATTGTCTGAAAAATATCAAATGTTCAAAAGAAAAGATTATAGGGAGGATAAAAAATTTAGATTATAAAAATTTTACTCTTATAATTTAAAGAAATCCCATTTTATCATCAATGATATAATCTCTTTAAAGACATAATTTCTTTATTTCATCACATGAAATAATAATCTCTTTTAATAAGAGCTTAAATGTGTAAGTGATCCCTTAATCAAAAAATTATTTTTTAATTCTTTATTAACTATACTTTATTCACTTTGTATCCCACCGCCCCGTGGTTCCCTTCTTCCTCTCGTCCCAATCCCTCCCTTCCTCCACCCTCTGCATGCATGTCATTCCCCAAGTTCACTGATAGGAGAGGTCTTCTTTTCTCTCCTTCTATCCTAGTCAATTAGGTCTCATCAGAAGTGGCTGCATTGTCTTCTTCTGTGGCCTTGTAATGCTGTTTCCCCCTCAGGGGCAGGTAATTAAAGAGCAGGCCATTCAGTTCATGGCAGAGACAGTCCCTGTTCCTATTACCATGGATACTGGTATATACTGGTATATACTCCTATTACCCACTTGGATACTGAACTGCCACGGGCTACATCTGTGCAGGGGTCTTAGGTTATCTCCATGCATAGTCCTTGGTTGGAGTATCAGTCTCAGGAAAGACCCCTGTGCTCAGATTTTTTGATTCTGTTGCTCTCCTTGTGGAGTTCCTGTCCTCTCCAGATCTTACTATTTCCCACTTCTTTCCTAAGATTCCCTGCACTCTGCCCAAAGGTTGCCCATAAGTCTCAGCATCTGCATTGATAGTCTGCAGGGCAGAGCCTTTCAGAGGTCCTCTGTTTCAGGCTCCTGACTTGTTCCCTCTTTTCTCCTTCTTCTGATGTCCATCCTCTTTGCCTTTCTGGATAGGAATTGAGCATTTTAGCAAGAGTCATCCTTCTTGATTAGTTATTCTTATTTTTATGAATATAAAGTTCTTCTTCCTACAAATATGTTAATATGAACAACACAAGAACAAACACAGGGATATGCTTTTGCTCAGCACTTAACCAAGTTCAAAATGGCTATGATGCCTCTACAACCTCAAAATTATGATGGATCATGATGAAAAACAAAAATGATGATATCAACTATCAGCCAATTATATTTCTAAAAGAAATGTTTTAGTGCATTTTAAATGCTGGTTATTAATGAGCTCCCCATCACTTACTCATTCACATGTTGCTGTAATGAAAACACCTAGTTGTTTCAGATGATCATGTGTGGATTTTTAAAATATATATCAATTTTTAACTGTAGCTAAAATAATTTTTGAGTGTCCTTGAAATGTGTGTGTGTGTGTGTGTGTGTATGTTTTTAAGGTTAAAAAATAAAAAGCAAAGCATTACAAATAAGGCAAGTCACAAGTGTCATTAGCATAAAATCTCTAATCAGTAAGCTAAAAAAAAGGCCTTTGTTTGTTATCTGGGAAGTTTTCTGAGTCTGTTAAATGTATTTTTGCAAACATGAGCAACTTAGCATTAGAAGTATATCTACCCTAATAAAGAATGTGATGTGAGAGCAAAGATACTGACATTCTCTTCGGTTGGTATATTAGATGTGTGCTAGTGACTCAATTATGAAGGCAGTTAAGAAGTTATTTTCCAAGTAAATTCCTTGCTTAGCTGAAATAGCAGAAGGTCTGATAAGACATTGATAAAAGAGCTGTAGGCTATCTCCACTGCTTTGCCCCAGTATATTTGTAGCCTGGAGAATACAAGGATGTCTGACTTGAATATTAGCCTTAGAATTACTTCCCATTTCTCTTCCTGTTATCCATCAATCCAGATTAGGCTCCTATCTTATTTGTGAGAAAACATCTCAGAAAAACAAAAGAAAACATAGCTTCATGCTGGCCAGTGTACAATTGTCTGAAAAATATCAAATGTCCAAAAGAAAAGATTATAGGGAGGATAAAAAATTTAGATTATAGAAATTTCACTCTTATAATTTAAAGAAATCCCATTTTATCATCAATGAAAAAGTGGTGGATAACCATAATGTTTTCAAACTAAGGGTAAGACAGTTAAAAAGTATGAGGCAAGGCTGGAACACAAAATAACATAAAAGAATATCGTAAAGAAAAACCGGGTGTGTAACAAGTCAGTTTCACAATTGCCTTTTTAGGGTACACTATTCTTGCTAATTGTTAGGGTATATCCAAATACTTAACAGCACTGAGTTAATTAAAATGTGGTCTGATGTGGTAGACTGTCCCAAGGTCCTATGAGCAGCTAGCATCAGCATTGTTCAGTTGTCTGATGACCCAGAATTGAGCTCCAGTTCCTTGAATAAATCCCCTCTATAGAGGTGAGGCTGGGCACATTGGGAATAAAAGTTTCACATTACGCACATCAGTTGGTAGCAGAGAAGAAAATAAATACATGGTTACTTGGGGAGAAAGAAATTCCATGTACTAGAAATTTGTTAATTTGCACATTGGCAGACTGCAAACACATACACAGAGATGAAAATGAGTCCTGTGGATTTCTATGTTTAAGTGCAAATAAGGCAAGCGCTGCTAGTTCTGTCATGTAAGAGGATGAAACATGAGGCTTTCGGGTCTTCACTCCATAAAGAATACGAAATATTGTGATTTTCTTCTGAGACTAATTTAAGCACTGTCTCTATTCATGTGACTATAACATATTGCTTTGAAATAAACAGAAATGCAATATGGGAAATGGTTACATTCATTAATATTTTGATTTTTTCATTTTAGTTTTTATTTTAATATAAATTACAGTTTATTCACTTTGTATCCCAGCTGTAGCTCCCTCCCTAATTCCTTCCCAATCCCACCCTCCCTTCCTCATCTCCTCCCATGCCTCTATCCAAGTCCACTGATAGGGGTGGTCCTCCCTCTCTTCCATCTGACCCTAGCCTATCAGATCTTATCAGGACTGACTCCATTGTCTTCCTCTGTGGCCTGGTAAGACTACTTACATTCATTGTTTTTTTAATTAAATTTTTATTTTTTACATTAATTACATTTTATTCGTTTTGTATACCAGCTGTAAACCCCTTCTTCATTCCTTCCCATTCCCACCCTCCCTCCCTCATCTCCTCCCATGCCCCTCTGCTAGTCTACTTTTTTGTTTGTTTGTTTGTTTGTTTGTTTTCAAGATTTTACTATTTTATTAGATTTTAAGTAAGGCGTGTTCATCTGAGCCACACAAGCATGAAGAATTGGAGCCACATATCAAATCAAGTCAGTAGAACTCTAATCCAACAAAACAATCCTGAAATGCTTCTCTATAGACAATGTCACCGCAGGTAATGCTGGGACACTTTGTGTTTATTCCCTTAGAAAGCTAATGCCTAGTCCACTTTTTTTTTTTAGAAGGAAGTATCCTTTTTTTATTTTTTTTATTAATTACACTTTATTCATTTTGTATCCCCCCATAAGCCCCTCCTCCTCCCCTCCCAGTCCCACAGGAACTCCACAAGGAGAACAACAGAACAAGAAAATTTGAACACAGGGAACTTCCCAGAGACTCATACTCCAACCAAAGACTATTCATGGAGACAACCTAGAACCCTGACAATGCAGCCACTTCTTATGAGAACTGATAGACTAAGATCAGAAAGAAGGAAAGGAGGATGTCCCCTATCAGTGGACTTGGGGAGGGGCATGCATGCAGAAAGGCCTAGTCCACTTTTTAAGTCCACTTTCATGACATTTTTTTTTGAAAATAGTTAGATTTTAAAAGTCTCTCTTGTTTGAAGTGTATGCATCCTCCCTTGGTAAGACAGACCAAGACTCAGCCAAGATTTCTTACAGTGTCACCTAGGACCAAGATGTCAAATGTGATACTTTGATTAAGAAAGGGGATCTTTACTTAAAGGAACATAAAGTCTCAACAAATGTCTGTTAGTAGGATTTGCCCAGCGTATTTTATAGTCTGGTTGTCACCCATTCTCATTAAAATGTCTGTTTTAATTTTTTTCCTTTTTAAGTCAGTATACAAAGTAATGGGTTTCATTATGACATTTTTATACATATATAACATATGTATAAAATCTGCTTTTTTCCTCCACTCATCACTCCCACTGCCCTTTCCCACCACCTCTGACCATTTTTGTTGGTCTCTCTAAATACACTCCCTTTCTGACTTCATATCTTATATATCCCATATTCTCTTTTTATCTCCTCTTCCTCTCCTTAAGACTCGTTTCTTCACACACACACACACACACACACACACACACACACACTCACGAAAACAAACATACACATGCACTAGCTAATTTTAAATTAGTTGCATAACTTGACACAAGCTAGAATTATCTGAAAGGAGGGCAACCTCAATTGAGAAAATGTCTCCATAAAATAAAATAAAAAAAAATCTCTCTAGGTATATATAAACCTCATAGGTATATATATAAAAATATATCTATGTCTGTTCATTCAAAGAACACACTCTGAGAAATGAGAATGTTTTTCTTTTGTGACAAGTTATAGGAAGCCTCTGACACTTCTGAAATTTGAGGTGTTAAATATTAGCGGTAAGCACATTCATTAAAATAAGAGAGATATGGTACCAACATTCTTGATAATTACTTCAGTTTGATATTAGATGAGGAAAATTTATGGGAAGAAATCTAGAAAATTCTGGTTTTGTTTACTTGTTCTTTAATCGTTTACTGAACTATGCAATCAATTCTGCTGAGAGCTTGCCATGTGCAAAAGTACTAAAGGCTGATGATATAGGACTGAACTAACAAGATTCATTGCATTTTGTTTGAAGACACAGATGTTAAATGTCCCATTGCAAATTAAGTGATTCCAATCGCTAGGCATGCCATAAAAAAAATCAGTCTAGATTATGTGACAGGGTGACTGTGAAGGCCAGCTTTAAGACTCTTGGACAGAACTGTGATTGGCTTAGCAGAACGAGGAAGACAAGGCTTGGGAAGGAGGTGATCTTAGTTCTCCAGGTAAGGTTGTCATCATGATAAGGGCTTCTCCTTAGGAAAAGGTGCAACTTTTACAGCCATAAAAGAAGTGATGTGTAGCCAGGAAGCTGAATACTGTGATTCCTAGAATAACATACAGCTCTATAAACAGGCCAGAGACTGCCATCTCTGCTTTGTGAGAAGAGTCACCAGTGAATACTTTTAACCTGATCGAAACAATAACATTAAAGATGAAAAGTGTCAGGCTCATAGGGCACAGTTTCATAATGGTATTCAGATGTGAGCGCTTTTCTTCCCGTTTCTTTTGCAGGCTAGTGTTGAAGGTGAGGATGTTTTTCTTAAAAGCCTCAAACTCCATTCAGTGAAAACTTGTTTCTATAGACTGAGTACTTAGTCTTTTTTCCTGCATAGTTAAGTTAAATCAGAAGAGACAAAGAATTAGGCAGCATTATTATTTTTGAAAAGATTCCCTAATAATCACCAGAAATTATTGAATCACAAATAATGAAATTATCAAAGAATGCTCTATATTGTATTAAAAGACTTTTTAAGTGTATGTATTCTTGAAATTTTCATTGAACCGCTTTGTCAAAATGCAGAGACAACTGACTGTGAGATGTCCAGATGCAGTTAATTTGTCTATAATGCAATCCCTACACCTACAAAGGTGAAATAGTATCATTTACATAGAACAGAAAAGCAGCACCCATGAAAGGTCAACAACAGAGTTGCCTGAACAGGACCTGCTAAATGACATCAACTGACATGCCAATGTGGATGATGTTACAAGGCCCTACCCCTAAATGAGTAGCTATAGACACTTAAGGGTAACTGAGAAGGGAGAATCAATCTTCACCTCATGGTACACACAGAATAAGTTATACAGTTCAAAAAGGCTCAGCCTTAAACTTACAACAATGAATAAATTAAGCAGGTTGTATTACTAAGTTTAAAACGTACACATGCATAAATACACATATAAGCATGTAAGAATAATAAATATACAAATAAATATAGGGCAATTTATTTATAAAGACACCTGAGTTGAAAAAAAAATCTCCCAAATTTTGCTTCTTCTTATATGAAACAGATGGGTTAAAGCAGTACAAATATGGACAAAGAATACATTAATGACAGAAGGAAAATATGGACCTAGGAGTTGTGATTTAGTTGCTGAAACTAACTCTAAGTTGTTGACTCGTTGAATTTAAACCATTTTTTTTTAAATAGGTTTCTTCTGTGTAACATCCCTGGCTTTCCTTGACTGTCTTTGTAGACCAGCCTGGTCTTGAACCCATGAACTCACAGAGATCTACCTCCTTCTGCCTGTCAAGTGCTGGGATTAATGACGTGTGCCACCTTGCCAGGCTGAGTTTAAAACATTTTACAATTACTGATCTAGGGAAAAATATAACTCCTTTAGAAAAGGTTATGATTAGTTTGTCAAACATACTTATACTGCAAAGTGAACATAATACATTCAGACTTTGTTCTTCACTCTACTAAATATATATACAAAAAAGTTTTTAAAAAGATCTTCAGTATAGTAACAGTTAAATATACACAGCCATATCCATATATATTATGTCTATACATTTCTGGATTTAGCAATACGCAACACAACCATGTCAGTCTCTGTCTCTGCTGAAAAACCCAGATAATGTTAAGCTTTAGAAGCAAATAGGGATGCTCATACGTATTATCTTGCTAGCTGAAATAATTAGACAATTACAAACCATGCTCCAAGATATCCATATGCCTGGATCATTGTGACAGGTTTTTGTTTATTCAATTTCTTTGTTTTTCTTTTTGGACACGGTTTCTCTGTGTAATTGTTCTGGCACTCTCTTTGTAGACCTGTCTGTCCTCAATCTCACAATGATCCATCTGCCTTTGTCTCTCAAGTGCTGGGATTTAAGGAGTGTGTCGCCACACCTAGCTCTTGATCTTTTATGAGACACTGCTCTGCCAAGTAGACATTTTCTACTGTTTTTAAATATAATTTTTATTTATTACAATTTATTCACTTTGTATCACAGCTATAGTCCCAACCTCATCACCTCATTCCCTCCCAACCCCTCCCTCTTCCCTCATCTCCTTCATGCCCCTCCTCCAGTCCACTGATAGTGGAGGTCCTCCTCCCCTTCCCTCTGACCCTAGCTTATCAGGTCTCAACAGGACTGTCTTTCATAGTCTTCCTCTGTGGCCTGCTCAGGTTCTGGCTGAAACATCTGTCACCCCATTGATCACCAGGGTTGACTGGGCTGATCTGGCTGGCTAGGTGGGTGTCCCCTTTCTCTCTCACTGTTCCATGTGGGTCTCTCCCCACCAAAGCTGCGCAATTGGTTGAAGAGGACGAACTTCTCCTAATATAGGAGGACTGGTCATCAGGTCAAGGGTATAGAAGTAGCTGTGCTTCCCTGCTAGAACCTCCAAACAAGCTCAAGGTCTATTTTCTCCCTTTAATTTAAATTTGTTGAGAATTCCATACACGGATATTGTATTGTCATCCTTTATAACTGCTATGTCTTCAAGTGACTTCACAAATTCATGTAATATATCTATATGTAGATATTAGATTCTGTTTATGGATATGTATATATATATATAATGGATATATATGTATATACACAAACATAAATATATAATATATATTATATATACATATATAACAGATCTTGTTATTCTCTCTAAACTATGCTAATCTTGCCTGGTTAGCTCTTACAATCATTGAAGGGGAGCATTTACAAGATTGTCGCCAAAGTTCTCCCTCTTACAGTTTGGCAGCTTGTAAAAAAAAATAAGCTTTTTGATTTTCATAAACTACAAGTTGTTTTTTCATTGCTTTTATAAAAGCAGTGATGCATTACTATTTCAATCTAATTCCCCTACTGTTTTATTAAAGGCTAGAGAGGTGACTCAGTTATGAACATTGACTGCTTTTCCAGAGGACCAAGGTTTGATTTCCAACACACATACGGTGGCTTAACCCTCTGTAATTATAGTTCCACAGACACTGATATCATCTTCGGGCCTCCGTCTGCATGCCTATGATTCATAGATGCATGAAGGCAAACATCCAAGTGCATAAAAGCTTATTTGAACTTGAATCTTCCATAGAACATTTCTAAAAAGACATATACATCTTAAGTTTGTTCTCATCTTGCTTTTCTATCAACATACAAACATTCCCATATACTCTTTGGTACCAGGTTACTGTCTGTTAAAAACTTACCTTGCTGTCAAAACGCATGTTTACCACAGTCTCTGATTTCTTAGAGATATCTTTTCTAACTTCTCCAGCTTCAAGAAAGCTAGTAAGTCAATGATCCAGGAGTATGTTATCTATCTTCTAGAAATCAACCTTCTTTTCCTAATTAGACAGTACTGCCACTTACAGTTTTTCTGGATTCTTAGTAATTCTTAAAAGATACTTAGTTTACTTTGAATAATAAAATAAAAGATCACATTTTATAAACATCTACTTGATTTTCATGTCAATAATTGCCCATCTTTCCCCCTCCAATACCTGTTGAAAGTGATGCTCACTCTGAAATCTGCTAAATTCACATAGTTGCTCGCAGCTCATATTATCTTTCTTTCAGTATCTGTTGGTAACGTCTACACAGACTGGGAAGAAAGGGGAAAAAGCTATTGTATTTGCATACCATCCAGCTATGTGACTAGAAAACTACGCTTATAAAACCCTAAAAGATATTTCCCCCATTTTTCATATCTAAAGTGCATGAAGTCAGAAAATTCACAAATAAACATGGGGCTTGTTCTTTTCAGAGCAGCATCTCAGGGTTTAGTCTACCAAATCATACTACATATGCAAATGTTGTTTGAATGCAATTGAGCCGCATGCTAAGCACTACAGAAATCTCAAGGGTCAGAGATTTGAAAATGTCTGCAGCATGGAAATCATACAGGCAAATGTTTGATGTACAGATGGGCATACTGAAATAGGTCACGGTTAGATAGATTCATCTATTTTATTCAATGCCTTATTTGGAGTTGTTTATTAGGATTTTTAGTGTGTGAGGCTTCAGTTTTACTTCTACCATGAATTCTAAGTCGTTCAGAGTCAATATTAGTTCAAAATATACAATATATTTATTCTGTGATGATGGGGAATTTATAGAATTCCCTAGGAACACTGAAAGAAACTTAATTTTAACAAAGAGGAAAGGTATCCCCAACCCCCTTCACTCGTTTCTTTCTCTCTGATTAAATGTGTGCCTGAACTCTAAGGTGCCTGCCATAATTAAGTTTCTCTGAGGTTATATTATATTTATTGTTCTGCTTTCAGAATATAGTTTTGCTCACTCCATCACACGATTTTGAATTATTTTAAGTTTAAATTCCAACTCAGTAAGTCTTTTCACTGAAGGATTTTTTTCCATTTGTAAAATGTAACAAAATATAGAAAGGCCAACATATGTAGGCACATGCTTTGAAATTTAATATTAAATAATCCTAAAGAACATTTAATATACTACATTCAAAGAGTTTATTCTGGAGAAAAATAAAAAGCCAGCAACACTAACACCTTCTGATGTTTTTATTATGGAACTGATTTGTTTAGGCATTCACCAATATTTTGTGTGATTTGCATGCTATGGTAGGGATGTAATAATGAATCAGATGGATTTGACTGCTGATTTAGAAAAATAGGAGTCAGGCCATGCAGATTTTAGTGATTTAAATAAAAGGGATGGGAGAGACAACTCAAAGGATAAAACAAAGTATTTGTAACTGATAGAGGCTTCTGAAAAAAGTGATAAAATCTTAGAGTTTTTTTTCTTCATTGAACTTAGTCTCCTGAGGCTATTTTTAAAGCCACTCCCTCAGACAAAATTATTCTGTAAGTATATCTTAACAAACTTTCAAACTTGCCTTTTTTGTCCTAATGCTGACAAAAAAAATGTTAAAAACACATTTCTTGTTCTCTCATCCAATGAAGTGCTGGACTCTCCAGTACATTTTAACATATAAACATGCCCTACATGCCAAAACAGTTTTCTTTATTCCAAACTGTTTAAAGTAACAATAAAAATAGCCCTTTAAGAAGCAATGCTAACTTTTAAATAGCTGAGGTCATCTGATGATTTTAAGTTCATTAAAGGTACGTGTGTGGGCTACTAATGGATTTGGGGAACGTTACTGATTACAAATCTTAAGAGTATTTTCAAAAATTGTGAATGAATGTTCATTTTAATCTATAAAGATCACTGTGTTCAATCATAGCTTAGGTCCTAGACTATATTTTAATATATTATATATCTCATGTATTTTTCTCATGAGCATAGATTATTAAATACGAGTGGACCTAAATAAATCCCTCCACGCCTGACCCCAACCGGACAACTCTACTCTCTGCCTCTACAGTTTTACTATTTTCTGTATTATGGGTTATTTTTGAAACAAAATTTCCATTTGTGTCTAGGCTATAACATTATATAAATTTGCAAAATCTTAATTAAAAACAAAGGCAGAGCATCATAGAAACTTCACTGTATTTTTAATGGTATTATTTCCTTAAGACCATAGAAAAAAAGCTGTCTATTCCTGAATATTTTATTCCCCTCTTCTGCAAATGGCAATTGTTTGATCTGTCCTTGCTCATTTGTTGTAGAAAAAATAGTTATTATGGTCTCAGGCTTTGCTAGCACACGCTAATGATATTAATCTAATGAGTGCACTGACCTGTTAAATTCTCGGTACACCATAGAATTCTGAATGATATTTATATCTGAAAAACAGTCTGATAACAAAAAACACAGGCTCAGAAACACCTGGAAGTGCCTCTTTCCTAGACCGTGAGGAGCAAGGAGGATTCCTGGATTTTTCTTAATATATTGGAAAGTTTTTGGAGAAACAAACACTTTTGAAATCTTTAATATAATATAAATTTACTTTTTTTTTTTTTAGTTTATTCCAATCGTAGCCCTCTCCATTGATTCATTTGAGCATACCCTATGCTCATGTTCCCCTTATCCTCCTCCCCAGTCCTCAGTAAGGAGGACTGACCCCAGCCTATGAAGTCTCTTCAGGACTGCCTGCATCCTCTTGCTCTGTGACCTGGCAAGAATGTCCCACCAGGCAGGAAGTGATCAAAGAGCAGGCAACAGAGTGTATGGCAGAGACAGCCCCAGCTCTCCTTACTAGGTAAAACATGTGGACACCTAGCTGCCTTTGGTTACAGCTGAACAGGGGCCTAGGTCCTCTCTCTGTATGGTCTTTGGTTCACCAGTCTTGGCAGGAGAACCTGGGCCCAGATTTTTTGTTTCTGTTGGTCTGTTGGTCTATCCTCCACTCTTCCATGAGACTGTCTGACTGTGAGTCTCAACACCTGTTTCAATCCCTTCCTGGGAAAAGTATTTCAGAGGACATTTTTGTTAGGTGCCCAACCTGTTCCCTCTCTTCAACTGCTTCCAGTGTCTTTTTCTTTTCTTTTCTTTTCTTTTCTTTTCTTTTCTTTTCTTTTCTTTTCTTTTCTTTTCTTTTCTTTTCTTTTCTTTTCTTTTCTTTCCTTTTCTTATTTTTTTTATTTTTTAACAATTTATTCATTTTTTTACACCAATAAACTACCTTTTAATTTTTATTAATTACACTTTATTCACTTTGTATCCTCCCATAAACTCCTCCCTCCTCCCCTCCAAATCCCACCTTCCCTATCCCTTCTCCATACATGCCCCTCCCCAAGTCCACTGATAGGGGAAGTCTTCCTCTCCATGGAATCTTATGAAAGAAATGGGAAATGGTAAGGTCTGGAGAGGACATGAGCTCTACAAGGAGAGCAACAGAACCAAAATATCTGAGCACAGGGGTCTTTCCTGTGCTCATACCTGTGGAGACTTAGACTCCAAACAAGGACCATGCATGGAGATAACCTAGAACCCCTGCACAGATGTAGCCCATGGCAGTTCAGTGTCCAGTACCTTTTCTGTTTGGCCTTCTGAAGGAGACTAACCATCCTCCGTAGCATGCTCCTTGTTACCTAGCTTCTTTAGATCTATGGATTGTGGTATGGTTATCCTGAATTATATGGCTAATATCTGCTTATATACTGTGCTTTTCTTTCTGGGTCTGGGTTATCTCACTCAGGATGATCATTTCCAGATCCATCCATTTGCCTGCAAATTTCATGATTTCCTTGTTTTTAATAGCTAAATAGTATTCCATCGTATAGATGTACCACACTGTCTGTGTCTATTTTTCTGTTGAGGGACATCTGTGGTGTTTTCAGTTTCTGACTGTTATGAATAAAACAACTATAAACATACTTAAGCAAATGTCCTCATTGTAAGATAGAGCATCTTTTGAATATATGCCTAGGAGTGGTATAGCTGAGTCTTGAAATAGATTTGTTTCCAATTTTCTGAGAAAGCTCCAGATTGATTTCTAAAGTGGCTGTACAACTTTGCACTCTCAAGATATCCCCTGACAAAAACAAATTTAAACAGTATCTAACCATAAACCTAGACCTAAAAGAGATACTAGAAGGAAATCTCCAACACATGGAAGCTAAATACACCCAGGAAAACAGAGGAAAGAAATAACCCACATTAGCAAAACCAAAATAAAGGAAACACACACACACACACACACACACACACACACACACACACACACACACAGTCTACCATCACCAACATCAAATAACAGGAATTAACAACCACTGTGCACTTTTGAAAAATTTACCCAGCATTTCCAACTGCTCCCCATCTTTTGGATGACGTATCATTTCATTTTACTTACTCAAGCTATTTGCAGTAAATGTGAGAAGATGAACAGACATTTACTGATTTAGGAAAGTAAAGCAGTCTGTAACTCCAAACCCTCCAACACTGAGCAGTGTTTATTACATGCCTGAACCTGAGGCAGTGGGCTTTTTGCTTCAGAGATTTTTCAGCTCTGGATTATGCCTAGACTCAAAGGTTTCTTGTTTCTTTATTTCTCTTTCCGTTTTTTTTCTTTTTTTCCTTCTTTTATTTCTTCATCCTTCCTTTCTTTTATAATGATTTTTTTTTGAGTCAGGGTTTCTCTGTGTAGCCTTGACTATTCTGGACTGGCTTTATAGTCCAGGTTGGCCTCAAACTCACAGCAATCTGCCTCCCTCTGCCTCTTGGAGTGCTGGAATTAAAGGAGTGTGCCACTAGGCATGGCTCAAAGGTTTCCTTTTGTAATTAAAAGGTAATGCTGCTACAAACTTCAGTAACCTGGCACTCTCCTTAAAGGCTTCTGCCCTCCTTTTTTGCCCAGCTCACCAATGTGCTCTATGCTTAGACATCTGTATGAAAAATACGAAACATACTACAGAATTTAGAAGCAAAGTTACTTTTGAAAACAAATTTAAAAGAAACTTTACATAAAGAATGTAAGGGAAATTTTATTTTAGTTGATAGTTGCCATATGCATGTATTAATTTTTATTGAATGTTAATTAATCAAGCATGTGTTAGGTGCAGAAATGTGGAACAGAAAGCCCTAACTGAAGTTTGTATTTCAATAAGAAAACAGAGCATTTCTGTAAATAAAATAATGAAAATAAACAACACTAAGCCAAGTAGAGATTATGATTTCTGTTTTATGAAGTTAAATCATTCATAAGACTAATTGGAAAAAATACTTTAAGAGTTTGATTTTCCTATAATACCAAATTTGGAAAAATAGAGACTAAGGCAACAAAGAGTGACACTTTGCTCAGTAGCTGGTGTTAGGACCTCATATGTCTGAATAACGCTAATCAGAATCAGGCAGTGGAGAATAAGCTTTGGAGGAGGAAAGAGGAGATCAAGGAGAATGTTATCCAAATGCTAGGGAAAACTTCAGAGCACACACACACACACGAATCAGTGGGTTTTAAGAGACGAAAGTAATATGAAATTAATTAATAAAATACTGATGCTTTTAAAATGATCTTTTTATTTCAAGGAGATATTTTTTGTTTGTGTGTTGGACAGCTCAAAGCTTTTGATGGCAACTCTATTGTTTGAATTCTCTATTATGGCTATGAAGTTTTAGCTCTACAATTTACATATTTTATAAATTAGTAATAATGATGATACCAAGAAAGGCACAAGAGAACCTAAACAAATTAAATGTACAAAAATAACTTACCAATTCTTAAGTTTATAGATAGATAGATAGATAGATAGATAGATAGATAGATAGATAGATAGATATACAGAGAACTTAATTGAGCATGGTCATTTAGAAATTTTAACGGAATCTTCTAAGAAATTGCTATATCATGCAGATACTATGATTTATGTAGCGCTTTATGGTTTCTTTGAAAGAATAAAGAATCCATTTTCTGTAGTATCAGGTAGAGTCTTAGGTTGGTGTCATCCATCAAATTCATTAAGTGACACTTTATAATATGCAACAAGCTCCCATATTCCTTGTGTGTAAAAATCGATGACCCTGTCAATTGGCAGCCGTGGAAAATCAACGACAGTTACAGCTCTCTAACTGAGCAGTCTGTTAGGGTACAAACTGCTCAGTGAAGGAAAAAAAGCAACAACAACAACAAAAAAAAAAAAAAGAAAAAAAAACAGAAAACTGAACACAGTCAGAGTTTGCCTAGTCTATGACATCACTCTTTCTCTGCATTTAAAGAATGTTCAGTGTTCCTAACAACATTTCAGATGCTTAATAGTACAGGTAATTGTAACTGTAAACACACTGTCAATGCTCCTTTGTAATACAATATGAAGGTGTAGCATTACATTATCCTAATTTTTTGATTAATTGTTTTTTGTAATCTTATATTATTAATTGCTAATTATATTCAACTGTATTTTTAGATGTAGCTACTCTACTCACATCATTCTGTAATACTGTATGAAGAGGCAATTAATTTCATACCATCTTCCAATTATATATGTTATTTGAAAGAAACTGACTTTCCTTGTTAAAAAGGGTAATCGAGTATTCAGAGTTTAATAATACAAACTGTTTAATATGAATCTCATTGACTCAACATGCTGTATTTAAAACACCTATGTTCTCTTTGCTCAACTTTGTTGTCATGAGCAGAGGCAAAACAATTTGATCAATAATATACAAGCTTCTGGATAATGGGTTCTGAATTCTTTTTTTTTTTTT
>REGO01000830.1:594356-607710 GCA_010120015.1 Rhombomys opimus
AGCTAGATTTAGGAAGTCCAAGTAGTATACGTTTGTAATATCTGGGTGGAGACAGACTGATAGAGTTAAAATCCTGGTTTTGAATTTCTAAGGAAGTGACTGTTAGGTTCTTTTTCCTGAGATGCACTGAAATAGCTATGTAACCTAGGTATATGGCTTGGTTAACAATAACCTATTGCACTGGCTTACAGAAACTGGATGAGTTTTTACTTACAGGAGTATAGGAGACTCTGGCAACTTCATCAGAAATCATATCTGCCACAGCATTGGTGATGTTTCACAAAAGTGGTTTCACAAATTCACAAAACTGATAAAACTGATATCCCTAGGCAGCTACTCCACGGGGTCTCAGGTCTCTCTCTCTCTCTTTTTTGTTTGTTTGTTTGTTTGTTTGTTTTTGTTTTGTTTTTCTGCTCAGATAATTGCAGGGAGGAACATCATGATTTTTTTTTTTTTTTTTTTGAGTTCCAGAAACTTTCTGAATCAGGTAGGTCACCCTCCAGGGAGAATATTCCATGAGAGAGAGACCAACTATAGAACTTAGCTTTAACCGAGGTAATTAATATTTCTTATTTGGCTTTTATAAAATGAGAATAATATGCTCAAACTGTTAGCTAATATACTACATTATAATCTGCACATTTTAACAATCTCCAGATAAATGTTCACATGAATTCACTCAAATACTGAATTCATTTTATAAAATAGTGTTCAAAACTACGGTCTTTTCAGTAGCCCACAGTTAAAGATAATATATACAGAATACTCTGCTAATTCAAAAAAAATACAGTTAATTTGTACGTTTAGGTAGGAGCTCTCTTAATAACATGAGGTATATAAGCCCTCTCAGATTTGCACTTTCTACAAGAAGAATTGGCAAAACAGTTCTTTGGAGTACAACTACGCCTGGGCTATGGCCAAATAAGCAGCATGTTTACCTTGTTGATCTTTTACAACACAAGTGGTCCAACGGTAATTGCAATTATTCTATCTGAGTTGTATGATGAAATGAATGCATGCACTCTTTGTGATATTACAGCTAAAAAATCTGATGATTTTTTTCCTGTGTAACAGTTTATGACTTAATTTCAGTAGAATATTAGAACCCCATTGTGCTACTGCAATAAAAACTCAGTTCTATTGTTTAATTTTTTTTTGAAGTATGCTACTATGCAAAAGTGAGTGTATAAAAACAATTATCAGTTAAATGGGATATTCTATTATTTCAAATTTATATGAACTATGGAATAATATAATTGTTCCACTCTTTAGCTAAATTGAGAAATAATTGGGTGTTTATTAGTAATTGTTGAATGTAGGGTATTTGAGTTTTTAAATCATACATGATATAGCAAAATGCATGGTATTATGAATTGCAATCAAATTTATTTTTATTTAGTTGCATTTACTTTTAACCCAATAACAAAAAATTAACTAAACATCTGAAGGTAGCATATATTACTCATGCATTAAGTCCATTGAAACTGAGGGTCACTGTAAGTATCTGACTAAATATTAATCAGTTCATACCAGTAATAAATATCACAGTTCATGCTGATTTTGCAAGGTAGATGGGATGGTGTTAGACATTAATATTTTGTCAAGGTCCATAATAAATATCATGTGTTAATGCTGTCAGCTTCTCAGTGTTTCCTGCTTGTAGTCCTAATTGTATGGTCTTCACATAAGTTCATTTATGCATCCTAAACATGTGGCAAAATTGTAATCTGTAGCTTGTTTCCTGCAGCAGCATTTAATGTATGAAACCTACTCAGTTCTTAGACCTTTCCAGGATTGTTGTTAAAAGTCAATCTTTAAATGTGAATTATTTCTGAAATTTAATCCTGCATGAAATCAATAACTGTGAAGTATCAAATAAATTATTGATATTATAACTTGTGTGTGAGCATATCTGAGTATGAACTTGCATGTATGTTTTAAGCATGTATTTATAAATATATCCAATTTAGTAAATAACCACTTTATTTAAGTGTAAATTTAGTCAGAGCTTTAACGACTTTCTCTAAAGCTTCTTCTGGGTGTTTTAATGCCAGTACCGATGACTAGTCTTCTGAGCATCTAATTTCTTCTCATTAGGTATGACTACGAAAGTGACAAAGTGGTCTCTAATACTGGGACTCAGCATACTCGAAAGTGAAGAAAAGTATATAGAAGTCATCATATAATCATATGAAGTGTCTCTGCTGGCCAGTTAACATATTAGCACAATGATATTCTAGCATATTAACATCAACCAAAAATATTTGCCAAAATCAACCTAAGAAAAGTTTATTTGAACAGTAGGAGAATTATAATGACAATCCCCACATTATCTTTTTGTTCTGAAGTCTCCTATGGGCATCCTTTCAGATATACCATAATCACTGAAGAAAAGAAAAAGAAAGAGAGAAAAGCAAATAGAAAGATAAAGAAGAAGAAAGGAGAGAGAGATGGAAAGCTAGTAGAAAAAGATTAAAATAAAATTCATCATCTACCTTACTAGCATGTGCTTTACTTTCCTAAGGTTTAACAGAAAAATAAACACTAGCCCTGACTCCAAATCAGGTGAAAATCAGTTACATACACAGAAATTGCCATGAAATTTCTTATAAAACAGAAAGAGTTGGATTATTAATGCTGTTTTCCTATCTGGAACAAAAACTGCCTACAACACTGTAACATATACATAAATTTTTTAACATTGAAGGGAATAAATAAAAACTTAATATATTACAACTTAATGATAAAAAGATCACTTTCTTAAGGTTAAACAATCAAGTCTAGCAGAAAAAAATGAAAAAGATTTGAAAAGCATAAGCATACAGCTTGCTGAGAAGGAAACTTGTCTCATTTTATAAAGGTTTTTTGTTTTGCTTTATTCTTTTTTTTCCCTTCTTTTCAGTTCTGTGTTATTTCCTAAAGCTGTAGCCTGTGTATAAGCATAAGGTTTAAAGTAATACTTTACCATTGTTTTCTTAATTAAATTTTTATTTTTTTATATTAATTACAGTTTATTCACTTTGTATCCCAGCTGTAGACCCCTCCCTCATTCCCTCCCAATCCCACACTCCTTCCATAACTTCCTCCCATGACCCTCTCCAAGTCCACTGACAGGAGAGATCCTCCTCCCCTTCCATCTGATTTTAGCTTATCAAGTCTGATCAGGACTGTTGCATTGTCCTCCTCTGTGCCCTGGCAAGGCTGCTCCTCCCTCCACGGGTGGGGGTCAAAGCTAGTCACTGAGTTGATGTCAGATACAACCTTTGTTACCCTTACTAGAGAACCCACTTGGATACTGAGATGCCATAGGGTACATCTGAGCAGGGGTTCTAGGTTATATCCATGAATGGTCCCTGGTTGGATAATCAGTATCAGTAAAGACCCCTGTACCCAGATATTTTGGTTCTGTTGCTCTCTTTGTTGAGCTCTGATCCTCTCCAGGTGTTACTATCTCCACTTTCTTTCATAAGATTCCCTGCACTCTGCCCAAAGTTTGGTTATGTGTCTCAGCATCTGCTTTGATACCTTGCTGGGTAGAGTCTTTCAGAGGCTGTCTGTGGTAGGCTCCTGTCCTGTTCCCTGTTTGCTCCTTCTTCCAATGTCCATTGTTTTTATGAATCTCATAATGTATATTTGGTCAAACAGGGGTCGGTGTGGGAGAACACAGCTACAGGTGTGGAGAAGACATGAATACCATTTCTAATATAGATAGATAGATGATAGATAGATAGATAGATAAATAGATAGTATATATGCTATATACAGCATATATAGTATATATATATATATATACTTCCAATATATATATATATTGGAATCTTTGAGGACAGCAGTAATGAAACAAACCATCAATATCAGGGTGGGAACATTGAATAAAAGTGAAGTAGGTAAGACATCTAAGGGCAGGAATCTGGGTCAGCTCTAATGAAAATCTTTAGAATCCAAGGTTGGCAGTGAGCATTATTAGCTGGTTTTATAAATGTGCATTCTGTTTTTAATTATTTTTAAAAACAGGTTTGCTTTTTAATATGTGGATCGATTTAGATGCTACTGTACCTGTGCCCAAAGTGACTATTTTATTATTTCATTTCATTTTATTGCATCTTGTGTCAAAGGAAAACATAATAATTGATTTCTTGAAACTGAATATTCTCCTAGATACTATACGTAGTTATATAGTAAAGAAAAAAATGTGGCTCTGTATCTTTCTTTAGACATCCAAACTCTTTGTTGCATGATAAAACCTGCTATAAGACAGCAAGCTGACAAACAGTGCCACATGCCATTTTTGAAGCTCAGCTGTCAATTTCATTTTTATTATGAGAGTAAGCAACAAAACCTGCTCAGTTGTTGTTTAGCAAATCCTAAGTAGGGCCAGCTTCCCAACATCTTGCAAATGAATCAGCAAACATCTCTGTATTAGAGTTTAAATATAAGAAAGAGAAAATATCAGAAGTGTTCTAACACATTGAAGTCAAACAAAGAGAAAAAGCTGTTTAATTATTATGATGAAAGCTACGATGGTCATGTGTCTTTTCCTGAAATATAACGATAAATCACGACAGTGAACACCCATATTTCTTCAGTCAATGCTAACTTCATTATTATATAACCATAGTGAATATTTTCTGATACAATTTGGTACTCTATTGTCCCCTTTTTTAATTATTATTTTGTTGTTGGTAAACACCTGTGTTGATTATTTCATTTGTTTGTTTTATCTAGCATCCTCTGAGTAGAAACTCAATTGAGAAAATGCCACATCAGATTGGCCTGTGAGTAGGTCTGTGGGGCATTTCCTTGATTGATAACTGAAGTGAGATGCCCAAGCACATTGTCAATAGAGCCATTCCCCGGTTAGGTAGCCCTGGGTGTTTTGGGCAATGTTCTGTTGCTGTGAAAAGACACCATGATTACAGCAACTGTTGTTAAAATAAAAAAAAAATGCTTAATTGGGGCTTGCTTACAGGTTCAGAGGTTTTTGTCTGTTATTACCATAGTAGGAAGCCTTGTGGCATGTGGCATGAAAGCAGACATAGGGCTGGAGAGTTGCTGAGAGCTCTACATATCCTTTGGCAGGGCTTCAGGAAGCAGGAAGAAAGAGACTCTGGGCTTGGAATGGCTTTTTGAAACCTCAAAGCCTATCCCTAGTGACACTCTTACTCCAACAAGGTCACGCTTAGTCCTACAAGGCTATGTTCCTTATTCCTTCTTAAGTATCACTACATCATAACCAAGCATTCAAATACGTGAACCTATGGGTGTAATTTCTATGCTAACCAACACAGTTTTACCGTCTGGTTATGATAGGCTTATAGCCATATATAATTCAAAAATGTATTCATTTTATCATGGTGCAGGGATTGAGGAAAAGGCCAACCAAAAACTGACCCATCTTGAGACCCACCTCAAAGGAAAGAGCCAACTCCTGTCACTGTTAATGATACTCTGTTATGCTTGCAAACAGGAGTCTAGGATAACTATCTTCTGAGAGGCTTCATCGGGGAGCTGATAGAAACAGATGCAGAGACCCACAGACAAACAATGATCCATTTTCATGGAGTTTTATGTAAGAGTGGGAGGAAGGATTGAGGGAGGCAGAGGGGTCAAGGACACCACTGAAGACTTACAGAGTACACTAACCTGGGCCCATAGGGGCTCACAGAGACTTAACCACCAACCAAAAGCATGCACAGGTTGGACCTATACAGATATGTAGCAGATATATGGCGTGGTGATCGTGTGGGTTCCCAAGCAATGGAAGTAGAGGCTGACTCCAACTCTGTTTCCTGCCTTTGGATCCTTTTTCCCTAGTTAGGCTGCCTTGCCAGGCCTCAGTGGGAGAGCATGTGCTTAGTTCTGCTTGGACTTAAGGTGCCAGGGTGGGTTGGTACCCCTTAGAGGCCTCTTCTCTAAGGAGAGAGGAGAAACAAGGAGGGGGCGTGAGTGTGGGACTGAAAAGAGAGAAGGGAGGGGGCCAGGATCAGATTGTAAAGTGATTAAATAAATAAATAGAGAAATAAATAAATAAATAAATAAATAAATAGATAAATAAATAGATAAATAAATAGATGGTGGGTTATCAATGACAATCTCATACTTCCAACATATGAGAATGACACAGCAGATACGTTACCATTCCAAAAGAAAGGAAAGGTAACATAGTGAGGAAATATTGGACTGAAGCAAGACCTAAAACCAGCAGGTCAAACTCCATGTCTCATATCAAAGGGCTCTTCAGATTGTCAACTCCTCTCAGCTTTGTTGACTGCCACATGGTTTGCTTTCTTAGGCTGGTTCCACACCCAATCTGCAGCTTTTTTCAGCACATGTTTCACGGCTCTGCCATCACCAACATTTTAGGGTTCACTTTCATAGCTTCATGTGAAGACCTTTCTGAACCTCTATGCAGGCACATCCCTGACCTCTGCCTGTCCCCACTGGCCCCAGCAGTTTCCCTTAGCCATGGGAAAAAAAACATCCCACAACCCATTTTGTTGTGGTTGTTGTTTTGTTTTTGCTGGGTTGTTTTGTTGTTTTTTTTTTTTGTGGGGGGGGCATCTATACTTGACCAGGTGTCTGAAGCAGCCAAGTTCTTCTGATTGCTGGAGCAGGTACCTGGCCCCTAGTTCAAATATACACTTTCTGGTTTGATAGTTTCCTTCATTGCCTAAGCTTTGCTGTACTAGAATTCACTCTGTCATTCTGGCTGGCCTTGAACTCAGAAATACACCCACCTCTACTTCCTGATTGCTGGTATTAAATCTGTCACATCCAGTCCTAAGCTTTTCTTTAATTTCTTTCCACAAGTTGGAACCTAGCTGGCTGTGGTCTTGACCTGCGGTCACCACTCCCTTTATACAATTTAGGATCAGGCTTTTATTTCAACTTTTTATGTCCTTGATCATTGGACTTAGCTCCATTATACTTCTTGATGCTCTTTTTCTCCTCAAACTGTACATTTTGTATTTTTTTTTTCTTGTTTAGCTTTCTCCTTTTTTAGTATAGATCTGCTATAAGTTTCTCCATTAATAACAAAACAACACAATCAATGCTAGGCTCTCTTGAAATTTCCTCTGCTAATAATGTTAATCCAAAACTCTTCTTCTTATTTTCAGTCAGATTATTTTTGAACAAACACAGAAAGCAGCCACATTCTTCACCAAAATATTACAAAAATGGTCTCTTTGCCACATATTAATATTTTTCTCCACTGAAACTTCTTGAGCTGGGCCTTTGATCTGCATTGGTCTGCATTGATCTCAACAGAACTGCCTTCCTTCCTTCTACCTGTTTAACCCACTAAACCTTTCTTTCCCAGGTTGGTCATGTTCCTCATCAGAGTAGTAAAAACTAAAATAAGACAACTCCTTAACTCCTCTGGTTTTCCATTCATCTTAGAGATGTTCATTCTAGGCAATACATTTCCAGAACCCTGGAACCTTCTACCTCTACCTCTAGAATACGGGAACTATGCTTGTATGTCATCACACACAATATATTTCTTAACCCTTGGTTTTGCCTCAATATATTAAATGTAGACAAAATAACAAAATTGTATTCAAATGAAATTTCATTCCTAGGTCCTGGATTTGATCACCCGCACACATGTCATAACCCTGTTTGGAGCAAACTTGTATCATCAGCACTCAGCAGATGGAGATAGTAACATCCCTAGGCTTGATGGCCAGACAACGAAGATGAATCCCTGAGCTTCAGTTTCCATGAAAGGTCCTATTTTTAAAACTAAGAGGCAGAAAAATTTAAGAAGATACTTGATATTCATCTCTGGTTTTCACCCACACAGACACAAAAGAAAATAATTTTATATGAGAAGGGGAAAGAGAAATTAACTTAATGGTACATAAAATTAATGGTATATCAAATTAAAAAATAGAAATGACAAAATTCAGATGTGAGTGATTTAAATATAAACTGAGTCATAATCACAAATATGCTTTTCAGACCTGAAGTTTTGGGAAGACATACACTTTAAGGAAAGGAATTATATAGTCCATTTACTCTTTCAACTCATTTCTAGTTAAACTGGCTGTGACTCTACCTCAATTTTAGCTGATTGTAATATGATTATTACATGATTATATGAAATAACATGATTATTTCCTCAAAGAACTTTCATGAGGAGGCAGATGTTACAGGTTCAGTGGTTCTCAGCTTGCGGATAAAGACCCTTTGGGTGGTGGCATGTCAGATATCCTGCATATCAGATATTTACAGTACTATTCGTAAGAGTGGCAAAATTACAGTTATAAAGTAGAAATGAAATCATTTTAAGGTTGAAGGTCACCATACCATAAGAAACTGCACTAAAGGGTCAAAGCAAAAGGAAGGTTGACAACCACCAGAGCCCCTCAGGAGCGTGCCTTTCACCCTTTCCTCCTTCAATGTCTAATTGCAAACTCTCAGTACTGGACCAGTAGGAGAGAAAGAACAAGTGGGGTAAGTCCAGCAGACTGATATAGTTGTAAAAAAAGGAAGAAAAAAAGAGGACAGACTAGAAAGAGAAACAAGCAAAGAGTATGACTTAATTGTTTTCTCATCACAGATTTTGTTTGTCGGCAGTCTAAGAGGCTGAAATTCTACCAAAAAAAAAAAAAAAAATCAAAAAACTACAGTTTTCTTCTTTTTTTCTTTTCTTTCTTTTTTTTTCTTTTTTTCTTACTCCATCATTAATTGACTTTGAACTATTCATCATTCTAATTAGATGCTATTGTTCAATTCTTTCTACCTACTTAACCTGCTTCCTTGTAGCAATTTTTTGCTGGCTTATGTGTGTCTCCATTTACACTTTTGCACCCATATATCCAGTACCTGTTTAAAAACTGGTTTGAAGTGGTCACTTTCTATGTTGTGGTCCAGAAGAACCATCAGCATTGCAGTCTCAGTTCTAATTTCTCATCCCTAACTGGGGGAGATCTCTGTGATCAGTTGCCACAAATGGAGCCTGGGAAGTACCCTCTCATGATGCTCTGAGCACCAGTCAGCTTCACTGCTGTTTTCATTCCTTCTCAGATCAAACTTCTCAGTGGCATATCCTCCAACGTTTGCACACAATTATTTCATATAATATGCTAAGATCTACAGCTAGTTTTAGTGGATTACCTATCTTATACTACTTAGGCATGGCCAGAAGGCTTATAGGAAATCCGTTCTTAACCATGTTACTATAACGGGATCAAAATTTGAAGACATTATCGGTGTCACGTCATTTGCCTGGCTTCAGGCTCTTGGACCTAAGTGTGGAGGAAAGGGAATGAGAAAATGACAGAAACACATAGAGATTAAAAAAAAAAAATGTTGCCTGGTAGATAGGCTCTCTGCTAGAGAAAAGGTATCATCTGGAAACTCAAAATGTGTATGTTTATTATATACAGAGAGGCAGGGTTATTGCATACAGATAAACAAAAAGACATGGCTTATGGCATAGAGCTGAATTAAGGAGGGGATTCAGCTAATCTCAGCAGGAGTGTTGTCTTCAGGGTGTAAATATCTGGGAGGAGAAAGATTCCATAGTGGTTTTCTTTTTCTTTTTTCTTCTTTTATTTTATTTTGCTTTTTCATGCTTTTCCCCCCCCAAGCACTATCAACATTCACACACCGACCAGAAGGAACGGCTTTGCTATTTCTTTCTGGGTTTGAGTTTAAGGTCCTTGACACAACTGTGCCCATGTCAACTACACTCATGCACTCAGGATTTCACACAAGAATCCCTGCAACTCCTCACAATTCAGTAAGTGAAAGGAAAACCAGCTGCAATGTTTAATATATTCCACCAATTATAAATAGCACCTTTACCTTCTGTAGAGCCAAGGCAATAACCTATCATCTGTTTTTGTTGAAGAATTAATTCGTAATTCTATCACAGGGTTTATGTGACAATCACTTTTCCTACCATAGTCAAAGCTAGCACGGAATAGTAATTCAATTAGTGAAATACCCATATCTGTTTTCATTGTTTCCTCTAGATTTCTCAGAGGCCTCATTATGGAAGCATTATCTCTGTCAGGGACCTAATTATTTGTCTTCATAGTCTAAGCAATTTACCTTTCATCTTTAATCGTGGCTTCCCTGAACCTTTTCTTTCACTTCAATTTTCTGTAGCTCATGTTAGGTCATGCCATTCCTGTGGATTTTCATTTCAGGGTTTCCCGTGCTTTTTATTCGATGCTCCTTCACAATTAATATCGATCACATTTCACCTCCAGCATATTTATATCTCAAAAGCACATCTTGTTATGGAGCATCTTTTTAATTAGCTCAAGTATTTTCTTTTTGCCCTTCCTCATATTCAGGGGCATCTGGCTAAGAACGAACATTTTATATATTTAAAATCAATTTGACTTGGCATAATTCAGGTTTCACTTTAAAATGTTCATCACTGAGTAACTTAGAATTAAGAGATAGTTGAGAAACCATACTTTCAGATTTAGATAAGCAAAGATGTGCCGCTCTTTAACATATACTACTGTCTTGATATATAGAATACTTGGTTTTTCATGAATTTCACAACACAGCTGTTATACTCACAAAATGCCAATGTTTAATTTTGATAACATAGGTCAGACATTAAGGCAGTGTAAATCCCCTTAGTGTTAGAAAGAAATATCACAATGTATGCAGTATTCTGTAATTTTAATTTGTTCTTTTCTCGTTATAGGTACAAACTTCCTCCTTTGAGATTTTTTTTTTTTTTATGCCCTGGCTCACATTATTTTTTCTTTTCTTCCTTTCTTACATCATCTTTTCTTTCCAAATTTACATTATTTCATTTTATCAAAAACTGATATCAACTCTCTAGGGAAATGTTCCTCTTTTAATATATGTGGAAGCTGAAATAGAGGCATAATTCTGAAGTTATATACACAACAATGGACAAAAGAAATGACCAGTCCTAATTTCATTCACCATTCCCTTCTTTAAGGGTCACTAGGCATTATTGGCAAAACAAAACTAATATTTTTAATGAGTATAATATTATAAGTATATCATCATCTACCCAAGGTAAATTGGACTTTTTCATTGACTAATTTTTTTTCTTTTTTTAATTTTTTTATTTTATTTTTATCAGTTACATATTATTAATTCTGTATCCCAGCCGTGCTCCGAACCCTCATTCCCTCCCAGTCCCTCCCTCCCTCCCTCATCACCACTGTGCCCCTTTCCAAGTCCCCTGATAGGGGGGGGACCTCCCCCCATTCATCTGATCCTGTTTTATCAGGTATCTTCATTGAGTTCCTGTTAGAAATAGTCCTTGTTCCCCTCACTTTGGGAAACCAATTGGTTACTGAGCTACCACAGGCTACATCTGAGCAGAGGTTCTAGGTTATATCCATACATGGTCCTTGGTTGAATGTCAGTTTCAGAAAAGACCCTGTGCCCAGATATATTTGGTCTTTGTGGAGCTCCTATCCTTTCCCCATCAGAATAACTCACCTTCTTTCTTATGATTCCCTGTACTCTGCCAAAGGTTTGGTCATGAGTCTTTGCTTTGAAAACACTGCTAGTTAGAGGCTTTCAGATGCGCTCAGTAGACTCCTGTCATGCATTCAATGCACATCCCATCTGTCTTTCTAAACGAGGATTGATCATCTTACCCCATGTCCGCTCTCTTGATTATCTTTTTTAGGTGTATAGATTTCATTATGTTTATCATATCTTATAGGTCTATATAAGTGAGTATATACCGTGTTTGTCTTTCTCTTTCTGGGATATTTCACTCAGAATGATGTTTTCTAGATCCCACCATTTGCCTGCAAATTTCATGATTTCCTCCTTTTTGATTGCTGAGTAGTATTCCATTGTGTAGAATTACCATAATTTCTGTACCCATTCTTCCGTTGATGGACATCTGGGTTGTTTCCAGGTTCTGGCTATTACAAATAAAGCTGCTATAAACATGGTTGAACAAGTATCCCTTTTGTGTACTTGAGCAAGCTTTGGGTATATACCTAGCAGTGGTATAGCTGGGTCTTGAGGAAGCACTATTCCTAATTGTCTTAGAAAGCGCCAGATAGCTTTTCAGAGTGGTTGTACCAGTTTACATTCCCACCAGCAGTGGAGGAGGGTTCCCCTTTCTCCACAACCTCTCCAGCATGTGTTGTCACTTGAGTTTTTCATCTTGGCCATTCTGATGGGTGTAAGGTGAAATCTCAGGGTTGTTTTGATTTGCATTTCCCTGATGGCTAATGAGGATGAGCATTTCTTTAAGTGTTTCTCTGCCATTCGATATTCCTCTACAAAGAATTCTCTGTTTAGCTCTCTTCCCCATTTTTTAAGTGGATTACTTGGTTTGCTGCTTTTCAGCTTCTTTAGTTCTTTGTATATACTGGATATTAGTCCTCTGTCAGATAAAGGGTTAGTGAAGATTCTTTCCCAGTCTGTAGGAAGACGTTTTGTTTTGATGATGGTGTCCTTTGCTTTACAGAAGCTTTTCAGTTTCATGAGGTCCCATTTATTGATTGTTGCTCTTAGAGCCTGTGCTGTTGGTGTTCTGTTCAGGAAGTTGTCTCCTGTGCCAATGAGTTCTAGGCTGTTCCCCACTTTCTCTTCTAACAGCTTTAGAGTATTTGGATTTATGTTGAGGTCTTTGATTCACTTGGACTTTAGTTATTATGCCTCAGCTTGAACAAAATAATCACATGTGTTTAAATAATGTGTGTGTGTGTGTGTGTGTGTGTGTGTGTGTGTGTGTGTTTAGCCAGTGAAAAAAATTGAACCCTGGTTAAAATTTGTAATTTATCCTTCATCTTATCATGTTTAACAATATGTTGCTTTAAAGCAGTGTTTGTTTAGATCAATAATAGTTGTTCATAATAAAATAAATAAATCCATGTGAAATTTATATTAAAGTACTAACATTTGTTCTATTCAAAGTATCCATCGAATTATGTATCTCCTTAATCATTCGTCACTAATTAGTGAATTATTGGTTGATTATTATTTGACAAATTCTTTGTGAGTCAATGAGAATTTAGCAATGGAACAATGGAAACAGTGTATTCTTCTCCTATGACAACTTTTAGCATTTTCTGTATTCAAACATACAGAAAAGAAAACTCATTTGCACTACAGTATGACTGTAGCAATTATGATCTACAAATTTTTTAATTCTTAATATTTTGACTTTTTCTAACCAGAAAGTAAAAAAGAATGCATTTTAAAACTAGCTTCTGGATATTTCTGTAGTTTAAGGTACTCAGTAAAAAGTTAATCCATCAGTTTCAAGTGAGGAAAGAAGTTTTTTTTTCTTTTTAAATTTAATTTTATTTATAAATTTATTTATTACAATTTATTCACTTTGTGTCCCCACTGCAGCCCCCTCCCTCTTCTGCTC